>BHFT01020698.1:0-24271 GCA_004320025.1 Laticauda laticaudata | reverse complement strand
TTTTTTTTTTTTTTGGTGGCAAAAAAATAATAATAAGACAGAGTCTTACTTTTGCGGAAACACGGTAGATGTTTTTGAGTGTTGGGTGGTGTTGTTCCTGGTCAGGTAAAGGAGCTTAAGAACTGAACTCTGACCAACCATAATAAGCAATTTATGTTTTTGAAAACCTGGAGTTTGTTGAACAAAGTTTAATAACTTGAACAATGCTTCTGGCTTTGTAAAACAAACCACAGTTGCCTGGATTTATTCATACAAGCATGAGTAATATCATAAATACAAACCCGGCAAAATGGTCGGTGCAGGAAACCCATGTTCAGCCTGTCGTGTTCCAATTGTTTTGATCTTGTGCTGTTCCCCCCCCCACTCCTCCTCTTTTTGGGGTGTGCAGAAAATGGCGGAGCAATAGGGAATTTGGCATTGTTTCCTGGTAACCTTTTAATGTATCCCATGCTGCTGTTTTGGGGGAGACTGGCCTTCGGGATGCTGCAGTGCTGTGTGTAACTGGAAGACTGAGGGAATGCTCCCTTGGGCTTCCGTGATGGGTAATGTGTCCTTCCCCTTTTTAGTTTAGTTTATTCTCATTGCACCTCGTACAACGAAATCAAACATCATATTCAGTGTGCATCATGACCATGAAAGTAAACACAAGCACACATCCTTCACCCTCCACACATTGAACCAAAAACCCCAACACTGCACTATACAGCAGAATTCAGAAGAGGATAGAAATTGTTTTTCAGCCTATTTGTCCTTGATTTTATTATTGTCCTGTACCGTCTGCCAGATGGTAATAGTTAAAAAAAAAAGGGGTTCCAAGGATGAGATGGATCTTTGAGGATGTTTTGAAGTTTCTTAAGACAGCGGGAGCTCTAAAGCTCTTCCAAAGAGGGGAGAGGGCAACCCATGATCTTCTGGGCCATGACATTAACCCTCTGGAGCGCTGTCCTATCTGCCCCTGTGCAATTGGCAAACCAGACACAGGGGCAGTAAGTTAAGATGCTCTCTCATGTGCAGCATTAAAAGGTCACCAGCAGTTTTTCATTCAGTTGTTGTTTCCTGAGAAGTCTCAGGTAGCATAATCTCTGCTGGGCCCTTTTGACCAAGGGCTGCAATGTGGGCACCCCAGGTCAGGTCCTCTTTTAGGGTAACACCCAGAAACTTAAAAGTAGCCACTTTTCTGGGAGAGGATAAAAGAGAAGAGAAGAGAAAAGAGAAGAGAAGAGAAAAGAAAAGAAGAGAAGAGAAGAGAAGAGAAGAGAAGAGAAGGTGGCCATCACATTTTAAACAGGAGTGAGAAAGGCAAATAGGAGAAGAGGGTGAGGGGAATACAATGAGAAGGCTGTTTAATCTCTTCTTAGTCCTTGCTGGTTTGCTGGCCTAATCTTAAAGAGTACAGGTAGCCCTCAACTTACAACAGTTCATTTAGTGACCATTCAAAAGTTACAACGGTGCTGAAAAAAGGGACTTATGACTGTCTCTCACACTTACAACTGTTGCAGCATCCCCATGGTCACGTGATCAAAATTCAGGTGCTTGGCAACTGACTCATTTATGATGGTTGCAGTGTCCCGGGTGGGATGACGACTGTCATGTGATTCCCCTTTTGTGACCTTCTGACAAGCCTCCGTGGGGAGGTCTCTGTGGGGAAGCTAGTTTCACTTAACCGTCATGTTACTAACTCAACAACTGCAATGGTTCACTTAACAACTATGGCAGGGAAGGTCGTAAAAGGGGGCAAAATTCCCTTAACAAATGTTTCACTTAGCAAGAGAAATGTGGGGCTCAATTCCGGTCGTAAGTTGAGGACTTACCTGTGCTAGCTGACTCCCATTTCATTCACCGGGGCCTCTTTCAGGCCAAGGTTGGACCTCCCCATTGGGCAAAACAAAGAAAAGGGCCCATTTTTATTGGTTTTGAATCAGTGCTTTTGAACGATGAGATGGGCTACTGGAGAAAACATCATCTGTGATGTGTGGTACATGACATGTTTTGTACCACTGAAGTGCGGTACAAAAGCAACACAGTCAGTTAATCAATAAGAGACCCTTTATTATTTCCAATTTTGCCCCCAGTGTCCAGGTTACCGTCTGGCTGGAGAAAAACTCTCCCAGGAACAACCTTTGACTGCAGAAAATTAAGTCCAAAACATGGTCAACACAAACTGTAACTTACAGTCCAATCAAGACAAGATGAGGTAATTAGTTTTGCAGGGCAGGAGCAAGAATTCCAGATGTGAAGGCATGGCAATAACTCAAACATGGTTGGAAAGATGCCAGGAACACAGATAGGCAAAGTCAACACAAGATAAACTCATGTTTGCTCCCAGCAGCTGCCACACGCAGCCTGCATATCTCTTAAACTTTCTTCCCAGCTGTGGCTAATGAAGGGAATCAGGGCCCTTTCCTCCCCCATAAGCCACTCAACCCACATTGCTCTCTTCTCCATTCCTCTCTGTGTGCCCTAGGATGAAGAGGGAGTGGGCCTGGTTCTTCCTCTGAACTCCCTCTCCCTTGTTCTACCTCTTTCCTGCTTTGCCCAGCCAGACTTTGCCCTTCCCCAGTTTCCTCCACAGCCAACTCCCACTCCCTGTCAGGTGTTCATCTTCCTCCTCAGATCCAGACTGTGACAGGGGCATGATACCATCCCTATGATGGAAAGAAATCAATATTCTTGATAGTTGTGATGAATGAAGGCTACTTCCTGTGCTCTTGGCTTGGTGTCCAGAATGGGCTAAGTCATAACTTGCTTTATAGTCATAACTTGGTTTATAGTCTACTCTGTGAATGCAAACATTGTAGTTGGAAAATTAGTTTACGACTCAGTGTGCTATGTGAACAGAGGCAATTGTGGTTTCATCACAAGCCATGGATTAAGGCGTATGATGTGCCAACCTAGTCCCGATATGACCTTGAAATAATCAGGAAGTAACTTTCTTATAGCTTCGCCTTAGCCCAGGGATCTCCAACCACGCCGACTGTAAGACTTGTGGACTTCAACTCCCAGAATTTCCCAGCTGGCCGTGGCTGACAGGGGAATTCTGGGAGTTGAAGTCCACAAGTCTTAAAAGTTGCCAAAGCTGGAAACCCTTACCTTACTTAGACCAATATGCAGGCGTGAGATCCTTTGTCATTCATTAATACAATGGTAGGGAAATTTCCCCAAATAAACTTAAAACAATCCTTATCACAATAACTGTATTAAAGTAGAGTTGTTTTTAATAAAACCCTCTTGTATTACATCATGCTTGCTGATGCTTTCTCATAATTGCTTCATTGAATGTGGCAACGTTATGAATAACAATGGACTGATGCTTTGTTAGGAGAGAAGAGGAATACCATTCATTATCACTACCTGGGAGCGCTTTTATGAAGCATTTAATTAACAGGGCTCGTAACTCCCTGCAAAAATTAAAATGGGACATGTCACATATCTTTCCTAGCTTGGCAGTCGCACACTGAAATAATTTCCCTGGCTCCTTTGGTTTAGATGTGTGCCTGAGCTTAATGCCAACCAGGAGGCGTTTGCCCAGAATAAATTATTGTATTAATTTATTTTATATATTTGTGCATTTCTTTATTGAATGTATATGATCGCCCATCCCAAATGTATCACTCTGGCCAGTTAATGGTAACTAAAAACAGCCTAAAAACATATAAGGAAAAATTGCAGCCTCTGTATGAAATCAGAGACCCCAAGGAATGCATTAATATTGCTTTCGAGAAATAGCCAGCTGATGGATCTTTATGTAGTGAACAACTCCATTAAAAATTTGATCTGACTGAGGATATCTGACTTGTCTAGGTTCTAGCTGGATTACTCCAAGGTGCTTCTCTTGGGGCAGCCTTTGGAGATGACCCAGAAGCTTCAGCTGGTCCAGAACTCAGATTACTACTGAAATGTATTGGCTTTGAAGAACCCAATAACAGCAATAACCAAAGGACTGTTAAAAATGGATTTATTTTTAAAAAAATCCTCCAATTCAAAATTCACTGTGAGTTAAGAAGAAGGTAGAAGTACAGGCAGTCCTTGACCAGTCTGCCATATTGGTTTTCCCATGTGGCTCATTCTGTGCAGCCCAGAAAACTAGTTAACTTGAGTCAGCTCTGTGGAATTTTAATGGATATTATAACCATAAGTTTGGGACACGGTGGCTCAGTGGCGGAACTTGTCGATCAGAAAGGTCGGCAGTTCGGTCATTCGAATCCCTAGGGCTGCATAACGGAGTGAGCTCCCATCACTTGTCCCAGCTTCTGCCAACCTAGCAGTTCGAAAGCACGTTTTTTTACGTTCATCCTTTTATCCCTGGGGAAACCACCCTTCCCTTGTCGCAAGACACGCGGAAGTCACAAATCAGATGCCGGCCACATGACCATGGAGGCGTCTTCAGACAGCGCTGGCTCTTCGGCTTTGTAATGGAGATGAGCACCGCCTCCTAGAGCTGGAAACGACTTGCATGGATGTGCGAGGAGAAACTTTATATCCATAAGTTGCTATAATTTGCTTATCGGCAGGAGGAGTTTCTGCAAATTTCTGCAGGTACCTTCTGCCAGATTGACCATACAGGTAGTCCTTGACTTATATATACTTGTTTAGTGACCAGTGTTATAACAGCACTGATTATGACTGATCCCTCACATTTACGTCCATAATAGCACCCTCATGGTCACGTGATCAAAATTCAGACTCTTGGCCACTGATTCATATTTATGACCGTCACAGTGTCCCAGGGTCATTATGGGTGCTCCATCACTGCAGGTTTTTAAGAGACTGGACAACCACTTGTCTGGAATGGTATAGGGCAGTGATGGTGAACCTTTTTGTTGTGGTGTGCCAGCACCCACAATGCAATGCGCCCTGCCCCCCCCTGCACATGCACATGCAACACCAACCTCCGCCACCCCCTTACCTGTACTGCGCATGCCTCCCGGTTGATTTTTGGCCCGTTTGAGGCCGTTTTTGGGCTCCCAGAGGCTCGAGGGAAGCCTCTGCAGTCTTTACGGGCTGAAAAAACGGCCCATTTTTCATCCTCCAAATACTGGAAGTAAAGAAACTGGAAGTACCAGTACCTGTTTCGAAACTGGAAGTATCGAAACAGGCCTGTTTTTTGGCCTCCAAAGGATACAGAGGCTTCCCTCAAGCCTCTGGGAGGCCGAAAAAGGCCTCAAATGAGCTGAAAACCAGCTGGGAGGCGTGCGTATATGCAGTGCAGGTAAATTTGGTGGGGCATACATGCCCACAAAAATGGCTCTGCGTGCCACCTGTGGCACATGTGCCATAGATTGGCCATCATGGGTGAAGGGTCTCCTGCTTGAGCAAGTGGTTGGACTAGAAGACCTTCAAAGTCCCTTCCAACTGTATTATTCTATTATTTGCTTTCTCCTTTCTGGGGTTAGAAGGTGACTGATGTAATGCCTTAAGGCAAAACTACATCTTACCATCTCTCGGTTTCTAGCCTGGTGCCTGAAGAAGTAAAGTAAGTAAACTTAAGACAAGCTAGTCTCTTTTTCTTGTGTGTAATTTTTATTTATGTTATTTTTCACTTTCCAAACTTAGAACGGCCTATGTAATTATGAAGTCAATTCGGAAACAGTGTCTGTTTCCTTTCAGAAGAGATAGGATACATAATAAGTCATCAGGATGTAGCCATGAAGGGAGGAACTACAGTCCAGAGAAGATAACCATGTAAAATGATGGCTATTTTAGAGCCTCTGAATAGGGCCCATTATAATTAAGGTTTGCTTAATATTGGGCTGTGGTATCAGCCTAGTCAAGTATGCTTGGTCACGGTTTAGCAAATCGTAACTGATCCTGGCAAATGAATCTAGCCTCCTGCCCCTCCAATAGTTAAGCAAGTTCTCTGCAATTGGTTAGATAAAGGGTCACCATGAAAGGAAATGGCAGCAAACCAAGAAGCTCAGCTGTCCAAAAGTTTCCCCCAGGACTTGTATTTTTTATTACTCACTAAACTATTGTTTTGATTCCTTCTTTTGGTTTCCTTCTTTTGAAAAACATTCAGTGCTTCCTTTGTCTCTGCAAATTCACCTGAGACATCTGTTCACTTCCTTCTGGTTACACAGTGACAATTTTGATTCCCAGTGCTGTGTTTTTGGGGTGTCATGGTTGAAGATAAGAAAGATGGGATCTGAACATTGCTAATTCCTGCTTCTGAGAAAACGGAGAGAAGAGCAACAAAGATGATGAGGGATTTGGAGGCTAAACCGTATGATGAATGGCTAAAAATGAAGTAGGTTTGTCTCATGAACGAGAAGAATTGGGGGTGATGCAATAGCTGTCTTCGAGCACTTGAGGGGCTGTCACTGGGAATGCTCCAGATTATCTTGAGGGCAAGAGAAGTAATGGGTGGAAGCTCCTCAGATGGGAGATCCAACCTGGAAATAAGGAGGAATTTCTGAGGTTGGAGTTGTGGGTGGATCTAGAGTAGAAGACCTGCATGGGCCCTTCCAGCCCTATAATTCAAAGAATGCCTATGGCCTTCTGAAACTGCCTAATGGAGAACCTGGAGGAGGATGTGAAGTTAGAAGTTTTGATTTAGGTCAAAGTCAGGGCAACATCCAAAAGGTTCACGATCAAAGAGAACAGAAGCTGCAAAGGAGGCAGCTCAACACGCCTACCCTGTTTGGTCATACAGGATAGGCTGATGCTAAAGTGTAGCTGGCAAATTGTCAGGTATGCAAGCAGCTGGTGTAATATTAAAAACTCTGGTTGTGGATGTGCTGTTTCACGAAGAACCAGTTCTCTGTCTCCCCTTGTCCCTCTTGGCCAAGGAGTCAAGAGCTTAGTGATCTCTGGAACCAACTGTAATTCAAATTTGTTGATGATGATCCAGAATGAAATCCTTTTCTTTTTTGCTTTGATCCTAGGGAAATTGCATTAAGCTCCAGATTGCTTGTAGCAAATGCACCTGTCTGGTTTTTTTTTTTTAAATTAAACTGTTTTTTTAAATTCGACTTTATGCATGCACTTCAGTCAATGGTTTTTAGAATCTGTAAGCATAGGAAAGGTAGTTTTTGGAGAATCCTCTTCTGCTGGAAATGCCTTCCCTGCAAAAGTAAAAAAAAAAAAGTGTTGCTTCTCTGCAGTCTAGAGCAGGGTCTCCAGCCTTGGCAACTTTAAGACTTGTGGACTTCGACTCCCAGAATTCCTTAGCCAGCAAAGCAAAACTGGCTGAGGAATTCTGGGAGTTGAAATCCACAAGTCTTAAAGTTGCCAAGGTTGGAGACCCCTGCTCTGGAGAGATATAAGGACTGTCTTGTTATTTCTCTGCTGTAGATGCATGACGATTATGGGGCAGACAGAATTGGAAGGGACCATGGAGGTCTACTAGTCCAATCCACTGTTCAGGCAAGAAGCCCTACACCATTTCTGACAAATGGTTGTCCAATCTCTTCCTTAAAACCTCCAGTGTTGGAGCACCCACAATTTTGGGAGGCAAGCCATTCCATTGATTGATTATTATCTCACTAGCAGGAAATTCCTCCTCATTTCGTGGTTGATTCTCACCTTGATGAGTTTCCATCCATTGCTTCTTGTCCCGCCTTCAGGTGCTTTGAGGATAATGGACCCCCTCTTCCTCCTAAGATATTGGAACGCTGGTATTGTGTCACCCCCTAGTCCATCTTTTCATTGTACAATTTACATTTATTTACAGTTGATTTGCTGACAGTTGTCATGACAGTTGTAACCTAGCCTTTGGGTTATTGTTGTCCTCAGCAGTTTGGATGTTAATTTTGCCCCATTCCACAATGTTTTTGGCCACCGTTGTTAAGTGAATCATTGCAATTGTTTAGTAACCCGTGTTAGGAATATGAGTCACCTAACAGGTATTTGGGTTAGAAATATATAAACAAGGATAAACATTTTAAAACTGTGTCTTTAAGAAAATGCTAAAAACTGCAATTAGGTGTGGTTTCTCAAATGGCCATAAGATGGAGCCAGAAACCTGGTTTGTTTTAGCCTTAGTCTCAGAAGAGAGTGTGAGTAAGTCTCTGTTTCCTTCTGTTGGAAAGCATTTGCCGTTCCTCCATTTTTCCTAATTGACTAATATTCCTGGATTTTATGTAAGTCTGATGCTGAACTGTTTTTTGACACTGGACTTTGATATTTGGATTATCCCTGGATTGAAAACTGACTGATTTACTTGTGAATGNATATTTGGATTATCCCTGGATTGAAAACTGACTGATTTACTTGTGAATGACTTTGGATTGCTTATTTTGGACTTTGCTTAAATCCTTATGGAAGTAAAAACCTACATTTACTGTACAGTGTATCTGTGCGCTCTGTGTGTTGTGTTGGCTCTGAGAGTCCAACACAACTCTCTATATGTCTCCCTATATGCGCTCATTCTCCTAACAGGGAATTACCTCAACAACCCATTTGTTAAGTGAATCTGGCTTCTCCACCAACTTTGCTTGTCAGAAAGTTGCCAAAGGTGATGGAATCGGGACACTGCAACCATCATCAGTGCATGCCAATTGCCAAGCGTCAAAATTTTGGTCATGTGGCCACCAGGATGCTTCCACCATCATAGATACGAACTAGTGGTGGGATTCAACATTTTTTACTTCTGGTTCTGTGGGCGTGGCTTGGTGGGCATGGCAGAGGAAGGTTACTGCAAAATCCCCATTCCCTCACTGCCCCACTAACCTGCTTTCCACGAGACAAGAGGACACGTCCCGTTGGTTTCTTCTGGGTCGGTTAGTCGACCCTGAGAGGAGGTGGAGAATAGATGGGATTGGTGGGGCCAGTCAGAGGTGGGATTTGTTGGTTCTCAGGACTACTCAAAATTTCCGCTACCGGTTCTCCAGAACTGGTCAGAACCTGCTAAATGCCACCTCTGATACGAACCCATTGGCAAGCATCCAAAGTTTCATCACATGACCATGGGAATGCTGCAATGGTTGTGTGAAAAGCAGTCATAATTCACTTTTTTTCAGTGCCATTGCCATTATTAAAACAAATGGTTGTAAGAGACTGCACCATAGAGAGTATCTTAACTTACTGCACCTGTGTCTGGTTTGCCAATTGCACCGTGGCAGATAGGACAGCACTCCAGAGGGATAAACATCATTGCCCAGAAGATCATGGATTGCCATCTCCTCTCTTTGGAAGAGCTTTATAGCTCGCGCTGCCTTAAGGCCCTGTCCCACTGCACTTACGGATGCAAAGAGGAGGTAAAACATTATAAAAAGCTTGCCATCCGTTGGAAAATGCGATGCATCTGTTGTGTACTCACTGCATACGTGTTTCATACGCTCTATCCGTCGAGCATCCGTCCACTGAGATTGTCAGTTGACGGGCTTGGCTTGGGGTGGAGGAAGGAGGAGTGTAGTGGAGCTGTCTGGTCTGCAGCTGGGTGAGGACTGACATCTGTGGCGTCCGATGAACCTGGGCCTAGATTGGGAAGTTCTGCTTCTGCTGTGGGAAGTCCTGGTAGTCGTAAGCCTTGGTAGGTGAAGGGCTGTTGAAAGCCGTGGAGGGCTGTGACATCTCCTGGGGTGGAGGAGCAGACCTGGATTGGGTAGGAGCAGCTTCAGCTGGGCCTTGAGGGTTGTGCAGAAGTGCTGTGTTCTTCTGTTTCATCACCTGGTACTGGGCCTTGGGCAGGTCCCTCCAGGTCTGGCTCACGTAGGTGATGAAGGTGTTCCGGCCCAAGGATGCTCTCTGTCCAAGGGGACCAGCTGAGAGAGAAGTTCTGTGCTGGTCTTCATTGTGTCCCTGATCTCCAATAGCACACTGTGGTCCTGGCCCTCCAGTCTGCCTCTCTGCCTGCATCCTCTGGAACTGGGGGGTGGGGTGGGTTGGCCTCTGGTGGCTGCTGCTTCTTCCTCCATTTGTGACAGCAGGGCATCATCCTCCACGGGATTCTCCAAGTCCAACCGGCATGGGAGTGCAGCTGTCGGGGGGGGGGGGGTTTCTGCTGTGGGGCCCTTTGAAGACACCCCTGCCTGAACACGGTAGCTGGTTCCTGGCTGGAAGAGGACTGGCTGTCTGTGGGCTGTCTGAGGAGAGGGGTCTCAGAGGGTCTGCTCCTACTGCGTGGCGGATCTCACCCTCCAGGAAACTGCGACTTGGCCATGATGTACATCTCCCAGTCAGTGAGCTTGACAGCGGCCTGCCGGGCATTTCTTGAGGGTGTAGCTTGCCATACCAGGTGTGCATGTGCTTCCACCATCCAAGGAGTACTTTCTGCAGTGTACCCAGGCTCTCTGCCTTGTCTATCTAGCCTGCTTGCTTCTTCTTGGTGTCCCGATACAGTTTGTGGCCCTTTCTCCAGAGGGACTCGTTCTCCCTCAGCCATTCCAGCACCTCATCCTCATGCTCCTTGGAAAGGTTACTGTTCCTCTTTTCCTTACTCCTTCCCTTGTTCTTCCTCCCTCTTGGCAGGGGCTTCAGCAGGGCCTTCAGGGGCTTGAGCAGCAGGGCCTTCAGGGGCTTGAGCAGCAGGGCTTTGAGGGCCTTGGGGCTGGTCCACAAACAGCAGCAGCAGCAGCAGCTTCAGAGTCAGTGCCAGGGGGTGGGATGCTGCTTCTGGCCTTCTTTCACCTTGCCAGGGCTTTGAACGAGTAGGCACGGGCTTCCTCTTCTCACCTGACTGACGAACCATGTGTTGTTCCTGCAAGATGTATGTGGCAGCACGCCTTTCCCCTATTATGCTCCGTGTGTGCTGCATCCTTTTATATCCGCGGACGGACACAATTCATACTCCCCGCATGCTCAGTGAACGCTTTGCATCTGATATACATCCGCGCGGCATCCCTTTGTTTCCTATAGGCATCCGTGATGCATCCGCTTCATCCGCTATGCATCCGCTTCAAAATTCCCCCCAGAACCCCTTCAGAGGTGTCATCCGTTCATCCACTTTCATCCGCTAGGCTTCCTATTGAACATCCGTTTAACATCCCCGCTACATGCCTTAACCCACGTCCGTTCTTTTTCCATTCTGTTTATGGGCAAATTTTCGCCACTTTTAGAGCGGATGACAACGGATGGAGCCACGCCAGAAAATTTTGCTTGTCCGCTGTGTCATTTATGCATACGTTTTTGTGTTCCGTCAGCCAGTGGGACCGGGGCCTTTAAGAAAGTTCAAAACATTCTCAAAGATCATCTCATACTGGGAACCCCTTTTTTTAACTATTACCATTTGGCACATGGTACAGGATAACAAAAACAAGGACAAAAAGGCTGAAGAACAGCTTCTATCCTAGGGGCAATAACTGTACTGAATTATACTGTTTGTGCAACATTAACACAATATCAGGGGCTTTCAATTCAACATATAGAATGCAAAGGATGTGTGTCTGTGTTTTATTTTTATAGTTATGAATTATAGTTATATAGTTCAGTGTTATAGTACACTGAAGATGGCATTTAATTTCATTGTACAAGTTGCAGTGACAATAAAGTAAATAAAGTTAACTGAAAAAAAAGTCTAGGGTTACCTCTAAAGTACTGTATATCCTGTAAGCTGCCTTGAGTCGCCATGGGCGAATAGGTAGCAATATAAATTCCATAAACAAACAAATAAACAAACCAACCAAGTAGGGGTCATGGCTCAGGGTGGTTACCACCATGCCTTTTTTGATTTCTAAAGCATCTCCAGAAAGGAAAGGGTAAAAAAAAATGTGGAACATTTTATTTCTGGATGAGTGAGGTGGGGCTAGGATACCGGTCCAGCTGTGGTGGAAGTGATGTGCCTCTATGGCTGGCATCTGCTTCAAAGAAAGTGTCCCTTGCTTCCTACCTGCTGTTCTTGGCATGTTTTTTTTTTTTGAGAGAGAGAGAGAGACATTCAACAATAACAAGTTCCTTAANCTGCTGTTCTTGGCATGTTTTTTTTTTTTGAGAGAGAGAGAGAGACATTCAACAATAACAAGTTCCTTAAAAGTTTATTTTGTTTGCTGTATTCTAGCTCTTTTGCCTGCAGGGCGATTTCGTTGCAGTCGGCTGCCAAACCATTTGTGTATTTTTCAAAGGAAATCTGGGCTTGAAGCCTGAAGAGCCAGCAAGCAAATTATTCCTAATAAGGAAGTTTGTTCCTATGTCAGGCTTGCTTGGGTGATGGAAATCTATCTATCTACTGGTATCTATCCTATCCTATCCTATCCTATCCTATCCTATCCTATCCTATCCTATCCTATCCTATCCTATCCTATCCTATCCTATCCTATCCTATCCTATCCTATCCTATCCTATCCTATCCTATCCTATCCTATCCTATCCTATCCTATCCTATCCTATCCTATCCTATCCTATCCTATCAGTATCTATCTATCTATCTATCTATCTATCTATCTATCTATCTATCTATCTATCTATCTATCTATCTATCATCTATCTATCTATCTATTATGTATCTATCCATCCGTCCATTCATCCATCCACCCTATCTATCAATTGGTATCTATCTACCATCTCTCTCTCTCTCTCTCTTGGTATCTATCTATCTATCTATCTATCTATCTATCTATCTATCTATCTATCTATCTATCATCTATCTATCCAACTATTATCTATTCTTGCCATTTCTGCACCTGAGTGACAGCAGAATTCTGGTCTTCTATTTACGACCATTCATTCAGCAACCATTCACAGGCATGACAGTGCTGAAACCAGTCACTTGCAGTTATGACTGGTCTTCGCCCTTGCAACTGTTGCATCATGCCACGGTCAAGGGATCACAATTCAGACCCTTGGCAACCAGCTCACCTTTATAACCAGTTGCAATGATTTGATTTGGGACTGGTTTTTTGGCTCATTTCCGACAAAAAAATGCCCATTCGGAAAAATCAGTTTGCACTTATGACCAGGGCATTCTCTAAACAATCCTGGATGATGGCAATGTACTTAACAAATATTGTAAAAAGGGTCACAAAATCGAGTCTCAACCTACAACTCAACCTACAACTGCAACAACTGTCCAAAATTCCAGTCTCAATTGTGGCCAAAGGTCGAGGATTATTTGTACCTTAATCTTCTGTATAGCCTCAATTCACAGTTGATCCCAAAATTTCTTTTGTTAAGACAGTTATGAAATGAGTTTCGCCCCATTTTCTTGCCACAGTTGTTAACTGAATCACTGCAGTTATTAAGTTAGTAATGTGGTTGTTAAGTGAATCTGTCTTCCTCATTGCCTTTGCTTGCCAGAAGGTCGCAAAAGGGGATCACATGACCCCAGGACATTGCAACTGCCATAAATACGAACCACTCAAACGTCTTGATGGAAATCACATGACCATAGGTCACAAGCCACTTTTTTCAGTGCCATTGTAACTTTAAATGGTCACTAAATGAATGGTTGTAAGTCAAAGATTACCTCTATATCAATTCAATTTTTTTAACCCAGATTGCAAATGTTTGTTACTGGAGAATTTGAAGGAAGGAGTTGTGAAACCGGAGACAGCTGGATGTTCTGACCAAAGCTTCTGAGACTGTAATTACGCACATGTTTATTTTAAAAACAAGTCTTGTTTTCTTGCAGTGCTGGGAATTATTTTCATTCCCAGCCGGTAATGAATCCAAACAGTCCCTCGAGATAAGCACCCACCTTTCTTTCTTGTGAAGTGCTGCCAATAACAGAAATATCAAGTGAACTAGAAAACAAACAAACAAACAAAGTACAAAGAGCTTCAAGAATGAATTTGAACCGAACAAATGACTTTGCTTCCTGCAAAGGTTTTGTCATCTTTGCCTGTTCTTTATAGCTTATGGGAGGGGCAATCACCTCCCAGCCTTACTCCCGAGTCACCCCTTTTGTCTCAGCTGCTCTTGCCTTCTAGCAGCTCTGCGCACATGCACGCTGGGAACAGGCTTCCCTTGTTCCTCTGCCTTGCTGCTGCCAGACTCTGGAGGCTCCAGAGGCAGCACCCCACTCCCAGATGGTCCTGGACCCATCTCTGCATCAGATGCAGGACCCTCGTCCGAGTCCTCTCCAGACTCCTTGACTGGTCCCTGTTCTTCCCCACTGTCCGATTTGGCTGCGGGCGAACCATAACTCTGGAGTAGAAGCTGTCAAAAGAACAATTGTAATGTGCATGAGACATAATGCGCCTTCCTCAATCCTGTGAAATTAACACTAATCCTAATTAAATGCAAGTTAACCTCTCTACTTCTTGTGAGTGAAGGGAATAAGCCATTAGCTTACCTTGCAAAGCTGGCAGCTTTTGGAAAAAAATCACAGTGAAATAAGATGTTGCTTTGTTACACAGCTTGAATTTTTAATTCAGTCACTGTTCAGGTTTCCATAAATTACTTTGAGGCTCTAGTTCTGGGTGATAGCAGGGTTTTTCTTGAAAAATTAAAACCGGCCTTCCTTGCCCTTTAAAAAACTTTTTTTTTAAAAAAAAAAGAATGTCGCAATTACATTCTGCTGAAAGCAATGGAGTTTTGCCTTCTGTAGAATTGTTCTTTTTATTTGCTTGTAATGAAAAGCTGGGAATTTGATCAGCCTTAAAAGCACAGAGGTACAGCTAATGGAGTAATACATGATGGGAACAGCTCTTAGTTATTTTACTGAGGGTCTGATTCCATGTTTGTGTTCTTAGCCTATTTAGATTGGCAGTTTCTTAAAAGAAAAAATATGGAGAAGTATTTAGGGTCTAATGGACTGTTAAGGGATCCAGGTTTCTTATCTATAAATGTAGGGAAGTTAACCATGATTTACTGAACAAGGCAAAAATGTTATGGCTTGATAACCAAGTCCTAGACTGCAGTTTACATACCATAATTCTGAGTTCTTGATCCAGATTTATAAACTACATCCATCTCTCTCAAAAAATGTTCCCTCTGCTGTTCATTCATTCATTCATTCCCTTAATTATTTTAATAAATAACTGAAGGTGGTGAGCATACAGTGTTGTCCTTCTTCCTCCTATTTCTGTCTACAACAACAGTCCTGTAAAGTGGTTAGGCTGAGAGAGAGGGGTTGGTGATAACCTTCCCACTATTCATGTCTGAGGTGGGACTAGAATTCACCATCTCCTGGTCATTGACCCAAAGTCACCCAACTGTCTTACATGTCTAAAGTGGGACTAGAACTCACCATCTCCTCATCATTGGCCAAAAGTCACCCAGCCAGCTTTCATGCCTAAGGAGGAGCTAGAAGTCTCAGTTTCCTGGTGATTGGCCTGAAACAACCCAGCCCTCTTTCATGCCTAAAGTGGGACTAGAACTCATTGTTTCCCAGTTTCTTGCCTGATCCCTTTGCCCCTGAATCAAAATCTCTTTGGAGTATTCTCTTGGATATGAGGGACATCAAGCTTGGTGGTAATTCCTCCTAGGTTGGCTTAAACTCTACACTAAATGTGGTTTGTTTAGGTTTTCCTGAAATGTTTCCATCAGCATGCTATGTAAACCCACTGTTGTGGCTCAAACACAAATTTATGACTTAAACAATTCTAAGAGGAAACCATGGCTTGTTGAAATGGCTGAGTCTGCTTTCCATAGTCTACCACAGCCATATGGAAGGTTGAGGATTCTTACAGTATTAAAAATTTCAGACTGGTTCTTGCAACACGGACACCGAGTAATAGCGTGCTGTGCTTGGGTTCAGTTTGTGTATTACAGCAATCTGATGTAGTACTTTGTGAACCGTGATTTATGGTGTGTGAATCTAGCCAAGTATGATTTATTCAATAAGGAAGGATTAAGTCCTCATTTAGTATGAAGTGTTGCTGAGTCATACTAAAGAATTAATTGTACTATATAGATCCGTGATGGCGAACCTATGCCATGCTTGCTGGAAGTGGCACACATAGCCATTTCCCCTGGCATGCCAGAGCTCACCCAGAAGAACCCCACTGCACATGTGTGGACACCGACGCCACCCGACAGCTGATTGTTCGGTATCTGGCGCCCATGCTCAGGGGGAGCTGTGCGGGAGATGCACTCATGTGCAGAGATGTACAGCATGCACTGGGGGTCACGGGTGCATGCATAGAGATGCACAGCGATGGAGGGGTTGCACATGCATGTGCAAATGGATGGTGCATGGGAGTGATTGTGCATGCATGTGCAGAGGCGAGCAGTGTGTGGTGGGGTGATTGTACACACATGCGCAGGTGCATGGCATGCAGCAAGGGAAGTTGTATATGCATGCGCAGACACATGGCGTGCAGCAAGGGGAATCTCACTGTCAGCTTTGAAATTCAGCTGCCACATTTAATTGGAAAGGGGGTGGAGGGGTTGAAAAGTTCACGGTTATTCTGCATGTATTAAGAAATTCCAATTGCACTTAATTGGTTCTCGTGATTTATGAAGTGCAGAAGTGGGAGAAGAGAAGGTGGATTTTGTGAAAGGAATGAAAATACAGTACTTTCACTTTGGGAAATTGCCTTAGATGTGCCAGATCTGTTTCTAAATAAATCAGTTGGAGAGAAAATGTCTCGGACTGATTGATATCATGGATACTTTCTGGATGCTTTACACACGCATGTGCAGATGCGCAGTGCACTGAGAGGGGATCGCGTGGGCAGGCATAGGGCGTGTGTGTGTGGGGGCAGCATGCATTGCCTTCTGGGTGCTGGCACGCGATTATCGGCACAGGAGCCGAAAAAGGTTTGCCACCACTGATATAGATTGTACTATATAATTTAGTATTCTGTTTCCCCCAATATTTGGCTAGATGCCTTTATAAACAGAATGTGAATCTGTAGACTTTTCTAACTGTTGCCATCAAAAAGCAAAACTGAGAGAAAATAAAATAAAACACTAAGTGGGTATTTCATTTGCTTTCTGCAAATTGTAGCTTGTCTTCTTTCTAAGACTCCAAAGCCATCGCTTGTTTTAACTGGTTTATTGAATTAGCTGTTAATTGCCAGGTTTATGTATGTAACTCTAAGCCTGAAATTATCTTCTAAAACTCGAATGGTTGAATGCACACTGTCCGATGAGCCCAATTAGTAGCTGTTTGTGGAGTCCTTTTACTGTGAATTTCTGTATCTTCTAAGACAGCAGCTACTCCCATGCAGTTATGTGTGCATTGATTTTTCATCTTGCCCTAGATTTGAAATGTTTTTATCCCTTGGATCTCTGAAGTAATGGAGGGGAAAAAAGTAGACTTGAAGATTTTGAGATTCAGTGTTTGCTTGGTGAAGGTTATACATCTGTTTCTAGACTTACAAACATCTGGTTAGCAATGGTTGGAACTATTGGAAGAAATATCCATTTAGTTCAGTTTCAAGCTGGAAGAAAGATACTAGAAACATGGAGGCTGATTGGAAAGAGGGTTTAATGATGAAAGAGAACCACTAAGCACATGCTTCTCTGGTGCAGCTGAACACATGGAATTTGAGAATGGGGGCTATTTTTACCTTCTTTTGGGCTTTGAACTTGAGCTTCCTTTTCCTGTGCAAGAATATGTAGGTTTAGGGTTAGGCAATGGTGGAATTCAAAATGTTTTTACTACCAGTTCTGTGGGCATGGCTTGGGGGTGTGGTGTGGTTTGTGGGCATATCTTGGGGGGCATGGCAAGGGAAGGATACTGCAAAATCTCCATTCTCACCCCACTCCTGGGGAAGGTTACCACAAAATCCCCATTCCCTCCAAACCCCACTAACCTGCTTTCCAGCTCCATTCTTCTGTGCAGGGCAACCAAAGGAGACCCAGCCAATCAGCTGGGACTCAATGGGAGATGGAGAATAGATGGGGCAGGGCCAGTCAGAGCCGGTATTTGCTGGTTCTCCAAACTACTCAAAATTTCTGCTACTGGTCTGAACCTGCTGAATACCACCTCTGGGGTTAGGGTTAGGGCAGTTAGACCTCTTCCTTGGTCCTTCCTGCAGGATGTTCATCTTCTTAGTGAATCCTCTTTTAACAATGGAGTTTTGTATCTTTCACGCCACAGTAGTTGGAAGTCTTGTTTTGGTGTTTTCACCCATAAGTCATCCCTTTTGTCTCCTGAGATCCCAAAACAGAATGCTATTTGTTTAGCACTGACCACCCATGATTAAAGCTGATAGTTTTACACTGTTGTTGTTTTTCCGCCCCATATATGCCAGATTGGGAATGGGTGGTATGTCAGGGATTAGAGACCAGATAGAGAAGAAACCCAGTTAGATCATTGCTGGAGAAGGGAGACCACACCTGATTCACCACAGTCAATAAAAACGAACGCACGTTATTCTTTTCCAATTATAACAATCAACAACAAGAAGAGTAGAACAAAAACTCATTCTTCTTTGCACAATGAAACTGTCTGTTCCTCATTACGATGGTTGACAAATGGGCCCTGATGAAAGCATGGAAATAATCAAGAAAGGCATTCAGTTAGGCCCTGACAGCTTGTTATGTTTTCATTAATATCCCATTATTTCCTAGGCGTGCTGAAGAGCGATCTGAAACGGCTTGTCTTGATCTGTAATGTTACAAAACAAAGTGTGACTGCTTTCAAAAAAAACCAAAACAAAACTCCGGACTGTGTTTGTCTGCTTGATTGGCAGGTCTGGCTTTCTTTCTCCGTGGGAAGGAACTCTTGGTAGTTATCTTTGCGGGCTTCAGGACTTGAAGGAACATCTTCCCCAAGCCAACCTCTGTTTATTTTAAATACCCAGCTGTTCAGTTCTTCTGTTGATCTTGTCCTTCTTGGACCTTCACATGTGCAGCTAGAGATGGCTGCTTTATAAATCCGATGATGAGGGATGAATACCATACAAACATGTGTGTGGGTATCTATGTGGCAATCCATGTTTGGATGTTTTGGTCGCTCTGTTATAAAAAAGATGTAGGGACTCTGGAAAGAGTGTAGAGAAGAGCAACAAAGATGATTAGGGGATTGAAAGCTAAAACATATGAAGAATGGTTGCAGAAATTGGGTATGTCTACTTTAATGAAAAGAAGAACTGGGCGGGACATGATAGCAGTGTTCCAATATTTGAAGTGCTATCACAAAGAAGAGGGAATCAACCTATTTTCCACAGCAGCAGAAGACAGGACAAGAAGCAATGGATGGAAACTGATCAAAGAGAGAAGCAACCTAGAACTAAGGAGAAATCCTCATAGTGAGAATAATTAACCAGTGGAACAGCTTGGATGTGGTAATTAAAGGTGCCAGGTTAGAAATCAGTTATATATTCAATATAAAATTCATTCAGGAAATGAGATAACAGTGATTATATTTTCTTAATTTCCAGAGCTGATGACTTACATTCAAAATACTATGGCTACATAAATAGTTTAGTGGTGGATAAAAACTGATAATAACTGGTGGATAATAACTGATAAAACTCTTGGATAATAACTGATAAATATATAAGCATATGTTAGTTTGACAATGTGAAAATTTATATAAACTGTGAGTAATGACTACAAAAGGATAGCACAAAAGATTTTTAACCAACTAACACGCTGTATGTATATAAAATGGAGGATGGTTTTATGTTTTGTTTGAATATGTTTGTCTTAAAAAATAAAAACTTTTGGAAAAAAAAATACTATGGCTACCATATTATGTGTCCTATTTTTAGGGACACGTAGAATGGTTACTACGATTGGTTGAGCTCCACGTTTTATGTAATCTTGCATCACTGGCCCTTGGTGAATAAGCTCAAAAAGTTTTTTTTACAAAAGCCTTTTGATTAGTGTTATTTTTACTCTGGTTTCCGATGAATTCATTCTCCAACAAATTGTTCCGTATCGATTAAAAACCCAAGTCATACCACTTACTTTCAGACTTGCAAACTGAAAATAGAAAAGCAAGAGAAATCAGAGTGATTGATATACCCTGGCCCAAAGGAAGTGGTAATCAATAATATTTTTCTTGTGCTTATTGACGGGGAAGTCTTCACTCACTTTAAGGTTGAAAAATGAAAACCAAAGAAAGGAACTTGCATTTGTTCCGTTGAGAGCTGAAACAGTGGAGTCGGCCCAATGCTTAGAGATAAAGCAAGACACTTATTTACTTATTCAATGTACTTGCTGCCCATCTGATTTAGAAGCGACCATGGGTGGTTTACAGCATTAAAAGCATTGACATATAAGTGTCGATTAAGCAGGGTCTGCAGGATTTTTCTGGGACACCACATATCCTCTTGGTGACCTGTTTTCCTTGTTATCTTCTGGGAGGGGGGCTTTGTGGTACCCAAATGGTACCACAGGTACCCAAAAGGTACTCCAGATTCAGTCACAGTTTTTGTTCCATATAGCATCAACCTTGCAAATTCTCAAGCTTCCTCTTTCTGCCATGTATTCAAGATTCACGGTCTGTATATGTATTTATATGTAAGGATGTAGGTATGTGCATATGAATGTATTTAGTATGTCTATACAGTATGTGTCTTATGTATGTGTGCACTTTTGAAAGCAGGCAGAATTTCATTTTTAATGTGTGCCCCTGTGCCCACAGTAAAAAAATGACAATAAAGGTTGTCTTCCCTTCCCTTAATCTTCCCTTCCCTTCCTTTATCTTATAGCAATAGCCCTTAGACTTATATACCGCTTCACAGTGCTTTACAGCCCTCCCTATGCAGTTTACAGAGTCAGCCTTTTGCCCCCAACAATCTGGGTCCCCATTTTACCCACTTCGGAAGGAGGGAAGGCAGAGTCAACCTTGAGCCAGTCAGGATTGAACTGGTGGCAGTCAGTAGAGTTAGCCTGCAATATTGCATTCTAACCACTGCACACCAAGGGAGGAAGGAAGGAAGGGAGGGAGGGGGGGGGAGCCCTCATATACTGCTTCACAGTGTTTTACAGCCCTCTCTAAGCGGCTTACAGAGTCAACCTATTGCCCCCCAACAATCTGGGTCCTTATCTGAACATCATAGAAGATTAATATTTCTAAAACAATGAAAATGGAAATTACAATTAAAAAAAAGGGAATGATAGTTAGAGGATGGAGAGGAATGGAACAGAGGAGGGGTGGGGATATCCCCTTTATTCATCAACTAATATATTGGATGGAGACATTTTACTGAGAATGCATAGGAGAGGATCAGGCTAAGCCTGAAGGTGTGTGTGTCAAACACGCCATTAGTCTCAAGTCCCTTCATGCCCACAAGAGATCTAAGTCTAACCCACCTTGAATTCCATTGATTTATCTACCACCAGTTTCCTTTGGCTGTGAGTAGTTCAGATTCTTGCAGAGAGCACACACTTGCAATAAACCTTGATAATCCTTTGAAGTTGCTGCACTTCCTGATTTTCCCATGCTTGACAGCCTAGTAAACAAATACTGAGAAGAAGGAAGACCAAATTAAAGATGTAGCAGATAAGATTAAGGCAGCCGCAATTCAAAAGCATCTTTTGATGTTTGACTTGGATGTTGTTTGAGTCAATGGGAGCATCACAATCAAAGTGATTTTTTTTTGGTCAGTTCGATAATGTTAATGGGAAATGCTTAAAACACCCACAAAATTATGACACAGGAATGTCAGGTTAATGAAGTCCTTTAAGGTTGTCTGTATGTGCCTCTGACTAAGTTGGGATGCGTTATTAAGCTGTAGATTATTTTGATTTGTGAGGTGGCTGCATTGCCTCTGATGATGATAACTCCTCTGTATGCATTTGGCAACTGTCGAATGGTTCTTTTTTGAATTGTTAGTTTTTTTAGGGTGGGCTTTTATTTTATTTTATACCATGTTTGGCGAGAAGGGCAGCCATACGCATGCGAAGTATAAAATAAAATATAGATATATAAACAGGGTTTATTGGATACACCAGAGCTGCCCAACATTGCCTAGCAAGCTATGCCAAAGTTACAAGAATTGCAGTTTGGCTTAGCACAATGTGGAAATGGTAGTCCTGGTTTAGTGACAGTTACAATGGTCATGAAAAGGTAACTTTAGAACCAGTGCTCACCTTTACAACCTTTCTAGATCTGTAAACTATAGGAAGGCTGAAGTTTCATTTAACAACCACTTTGCTTAACGACTGAGTTATTGGTCCCAACTGCAGTTGCTAAACAAGGAACTGTATTACGTTGCTTTCCAAAACCCTAGAACTTTAGATTTAGATTTTCCTTCGAAACAATGTGTGAGTTCTCTAACTACAATGATTTACATTCAGATCTCCATTATTTTTCATCCTGTTTCACAATGCTGCATTAATAACAGAATAACAGAGTTGGAAGGGACCTTGGAGGTCTTCTAGTCCAACCCCCAGCTCAGGGAGGAAACCCTATATACCATTTCAGACAGATGGTTGTCCAATTTCTTTTTTAAAACTTCCAATGTTGGAGCATTTTACAACTTCTGGAGGAAAATTGTTCCACTGATTAATTGTTCTCACTGTCAGGAAATTTCTCCTAAGTTGCTTCTCTCCTTGATTAGTTTCCATCTATTTGCATCTTATTTTGTCTTCTGGTGCTTTGCAAAATAACTTGACCCCTTCTTCTTTATGGCAGCCCCTTAAATATTGGAATGCTGCTATCATGTCACCCCGAGTTCTTCTTTTTCACTAGACTAGACATACCCAATTCCTGTGACCGTTCTTCATAAGTGTAATTTATAACATTATATCTATTGTATATAATAGTTATAATATTTCATAATGGTTATCTGTTTTTCTTAATTTTTCCAAGAGGGGAGCAAAAAAAGTGCAGGCACGGCAAAATTGGGAAACCCCCCCCCTTTCAGGATCTTGTCTTAAGTTACCAGAAACTGACCATTATTGTTTTTGCAGATTGTTTAAAACCGAAGATTGTTGTTTTTGGCAAACGTGATGCCAGCTTTCAGGATCAACTTGCACAAAAGAATGTGAGCGTGCGTGTGCCATCAGCTCTCACTTCTGTGCCAGGCTTATTGCGTCTTTTTTTTCCGTGCCATCTCCTTGTTCAAGCATAAAACCTCTGTTTGCGAGTGTTCGGGATCTAAAATAGCATAAAGTTCTTGGCAGTTGGAAGCACACGTCTGGAAATTTTGCAAAGGAGAAAGCATATTGCTTATGTGAGTTTAAGGAAATGTGATAGTTCCTTCCCCCTCAACCCCAACATGGACCAAGAGGAAACAAGTTATTTCCATCAACATTCTGTATGCAACTTCTACATTTATTCAGTCAGGTTTCAAAAATGACTTTTTTTTTTCTATCAGGAGGGATTTATTTGTTTTTGCAACAAGTTACTTGATCTGACTTTAAGTGCCTGCACTTAAAGCTGACTTAAAATTGTGATATTGACTAGATTTGTCGGAAGGTGGTTAGCATTTTTTCTAGGTTGAAAAAGCTAGATCATTGGTCAGGATCTGTTTGGTTTCAGAAATATGATACAAATAACAATTCTGTAAATTGATAGCTTGTCCCATTATTGTTGCCACCCTGTGAAGAATTGTGATGCAGAACGATAGACTTGACTTGAATGAAATGTTCTGCCTGGCGCCAGGTCTCCTAACTTATTGGAAAGAAAGCAAGAATGCTAAACATCAGAACAATTTTTATTGATGCTGAATATTTTTGTAGAGTTACAGAAAAGCATTTTAAAACCAGCTAAGCTAACTTTAAAGGAGAATATTTGTGGCTCAGGGTTGATATGAAGGATCCTTGGTACTCTCTGAACTTGCTTGTTTTCTTGCAGATGTTTCATTACCCAGCTAGGTAACTGTTATCTAGTGAGGGTAATGAAATGTCTGTAAGAAAACTTGCCAGTTCAGAGAGAACCAAGGACCCTTCATTACCTAACTATTTGTCCCAACTTTGTTAACTGGCAACCAGTTTTTACATTCGTGCTTCCATTCCTGGCTCTGTGATCCTTTAGCTGGATTGGGTAAAAAAATGACCCAGTCTTCAGCCTGCCAAGTCAGTTCTGTCACTGTCATGCCCTTGTTGGAGTCTGATTTTGAGGGGGAGATTGAGCAGCTGACAGGAAGTGGGAGTGTGGCTCCGGTGGCTGTGGAAGAAAGAGGGGAAGGGCACATTCTCACTGGGCATTCAGAGGAAGACCCAGGGCCGCCCCCTCTTCATCCTAGGGCATGCAAGGAAGAACGGAGAAGGGAGCAACATGGGTTATGGGGGAAAAAAAGGCCCCGATTCCCTTCATTAGCTGCAGCTGGGAGAACAGGATATCAGTGGGGCATTTGCACACAGCTCCTTGCTGTAAGCAAAGCGTGCATTATCTTTGTCGAGGATTATCTGAGTTTTGGCGTCCTCCCAACTGTGTTGCTTTGTTATCTTTTGGAAGTCTGTAATTTATTATCCTGGCCTGTTGTGTTAATTACTTCAGCGTGGTTTGTGTTGAGTTTTTAAATTTCTACTTTATCTGTACTTTGGGTTCGGACTGCATTTCTTCTCTTTGTAGACTGTTTTTGGAAGAGTTTGATCTCCAGCCAAG
>BHFT01020696.1:0-14627 GCA_004320025.1 Laticauda laticaudata | reverse complement strand
AAAAAGGAGAAAGAGATTAATTTCACTTTTTAATAATTGTGGGCTAACCCTCATCAGCCTATTCTCATGTGCCCAACAATAGCAGCATGCAGCCTAGGCCAGTTGTCCGCCTATGCAGGGAAAGCTGCTGAAGGCCCTTACAATCATCAAATTCCGGGCCTTAAGGCCGTTCGCTATTTGGCTTAATGGATTACTCATTAAATATTGGTTGTTCTATTATTAATATTGCCATATACATATATCACTATTCATAGTACAATTTACCAAAGCAATTATAGCAATAGTAATTAATACATAATTAATTACAATCATTAATAATACTCAATGGTAACAAACTACTTAACAGTATAATATTTTAATTGTCAATAAAATATTATTACTGAGATACAACATTATATATATATAGGACACCAGTAAATAAAAAGAATAAATAAAATAAAACGGCGGGCAATAAGAACTTATCAGGGCAACCGTTTTTGGACTCAGATTCGGACTCTGGCGAGCCAAACCTGCCTTGTATCACAGATTATATTCAAACTACTGGTTATTCTACTTTTCATCAAAATGGCAGATGGTAGCACTCTCAGGCACCCTTGCTTGAAGCAAAGCCAAATCAAAAACACAGTGGAACATTCTAAGCCTCAGAAAGGGGCACGCTTAAAGCGCCATAAAGGCCTTACAACAAGCAAAAGACAGGCTTCTCAAGAGGTCCACGCTGTACTCTCCTCTAGATCTCTCCCTTTCAATCCAGGTGCAGCTTTAACTCCACAAGGACAACCAGGCCGCAATGTGGTCTGGAACACCAACCAGATGGGGCCCCTGACAAGCCACCATTACTCCGACAGCCCTGCGTGGTCTTCACCAGGGTACAGCTTCATTCGAGGAGGTTCCAGAGAGATAAAAGCCTGGCATGGAGTATGGCTATTCCGCGCAAGGATTGCAGTGGGGTTCAACACATGGTACTGTCCAGACCTTACGCTATAGCCTACTGACCAACGAGCCCCAACACTGAAGGTCAACTGACCAGGTAGAAACAACCACCAAGTCCAGGTACTTTTAAAAGAGGGAGACCCCTCTCCAAGGGCCAGAGGAGGAGGAGGAGGAGGAGTAAGATCAAATTGTCAAATGGCCGAGAGTCTGAAAGTGGGATCAGTTCACGATAGTGAGCCCCTGTCAAGAGAAGGGGATAATGTCTGAAGGCAATGAAGGTCTTATTGCTATTTAGAACGGGGAAAATGTCTGAGGATGAAAGGTGCTTATTCCTGACGCAGCGCTGCTTTTACAGGCTTATTTCGGCCCCAGCTTTTCAAATCTCTTGTTTAAGGGCAAAGAACATTGCAGGCCTAAACAAGCCCAAAACCTTCTGACCACACTGACTCTTTCAAGGGACGGACCAGAAGGACATGATCTTCAACAATCCGGTAGTTGAAGGCAGAGGTAATATCCAGTCCCACCCATAATTTTCGGAACCTGGTGCAGAAGCAGTGGGCTTGTTGCAGCAGTAATAACCTGCCCCAACTGAACATGATAGGAAAATTCTTCAACATTGGCCTGATTTTGCAAAGTGTATGGGGACCTCCCAGGACAGATGAGCCATAGTGGGCTTTAGCGTCCCCTCTATTCCCAGTGAGGCACTGGGAGGCCTTATAAGCTGGAGGAAAAATGGGTGCCGAGCTAATGCCCTACGCAGAGCTCATCAAGTCTGATGCCGGTGGCGATCAGATCACCATGGCCAGCCTCCTTCAACGCGCTCGCTCTTAAGATGGCTTCGTCTTTTGAAACAACACTGTTCCTTCTTTCTAACACTCAGACGCACCAAAGGCATCGCCAACCTTATGGCAGCTGGAAATTCTCGTGCTGATGCTCACTATCACGCAGTCAAATTTTCAGCAAGGGCCGCCATTTATCTCGCAGTCACAGTCAACGTCACTTGTATGGTCTAAGACACCTGGCAAGCCGACTTCAAAACACAGAGAATCCAAGCTGCATCATCCCCCATTGAGGAAGATTAGATTGTTTTGGCCTTCCCCTGGATCACATACTAATTGAAACACACAACAAAGAAGAAAGAATTCTCCCTTCCCTGTTTTTCGAAGTCAGAGTTCAGAAAGCCCCCGTCCTTTATCGGAGGGATCCTCTCATCTTCTAACTCAGGGATTACCCTCTCTTCCAGATACCAGAGACCCCCAGAATTAGACCAGGAAAGCAACCAGATAGGTCCGACTCAGTGGATAGAAGTAGAAGGGTGCGTCAATCCAAAGATCCCTTTCGGGAAACAGGGAACAGCCTATCGCGCGACCAATGATAATCCGGGACAATCCCATTGCCGGATGTTTAATATTCGTTACCATGGGATCTCATACCCTCTTGGACGCCTGGGTCAGAGATACGGCTTAGATTTGGACTCCGCATGGAGTTTAGATCGCACTCCTCAAATTCCTTTCATGTTCATGACCTCTTTCCAGGGACCGGTCCGCTATCCAACACCCTACTGATATACAGCCCATTCCAACCAGTATGCGACCAGCCAACAGGGCAAGGCTTTTTAATCACATCTTTTCGTTGTTGCTCAAAAAATTCAGGGGGGTGGAAAGATATTAGATTTGAAACGTCTCAACCGTTTTCTTAGTATACAGCAAAATTTAAAATGCAACACCCCCCAATCAATACTTGCAGGGCATCCAAGGAAAGGGGACGTAGCTCACGTCCATAACTTTGACGAGCATACCTGCACCTTGCTATTCGGCTCCCATTATAGGTTTCTGGAGATTTGTGCAACAATAACTCACACTTTGAATATGTGGCCTTCCATTCGGATTAACCTCTGCCCCCTGGACCTTCACCCAAAGGTCCTCGGCGCGCTACGCTGCCCACCTCAGGAAACATCCGGTACCGGCCATCTAGTGTTAATCTTTGATGATATTTTGATTATCTCTCCTTTCCGCCCATCAGCGCAGTATGACAACTCAGAACACATTATTAATCCTACAAGAACATGGCTTCTCAATAATTGGCAAATGAAGAGTCAATTAACACCTTTACGTGTTAATCTCATTTAGGGCGGTCATAGTTACAAAGCAAAGTTTACTGTCACCAAGATCTTAGATCTAAATAGCATTCAAAAAACTTGGTTAACGAAATCAGGGCGGCTTAGAGGTGTCCTAACTGGATTTATTCAACTTGTGGGCAAAGATGACTTCATGTAATTTCTTATTATTCCTTGGGCCCGCCTTCACACTAGATCCCTCCATCGTTCCTGCTATCCGTACAACGATCCGGACCCGAAGCCAACCCAAACACAATAGTCAGGGTCCCACCCAAATGTCTAAATCTCTCCTCTTGTGATCCAACCATTTAACCACAAAGGCTGTCTCTTCCAGAACCACAAAGGCTCACCATCACCACAGATGCCCAGTCTGTCAGATGGGGACTAACGGATTGCCAGTCACTCACAACTCCCAAGGCGCGATGGTCACGAATAGAAACCAGTCATGCCCCGTTATAAACTGGCTGCGAACTCGCGCAGCATACACCTGCGCCCTTCGGAATTTCTTCCGCAGTATCGCTTGTCTAGCACATATGATCTGACAACAATGTAAACCAGCCAAAGCTCACATAAACAAGCAGGGGGCAACCACATCAGAAGCAGCAATGCGGGAAGTGGAGCGCCTGGTGGTCGCTGGGCGGAGAACAACATACTTTCATCAAAGCAGAACACATTTCGGGTTCTGTCGGAATACACAGCAGACTGGCTAGCAGGGCCCATAGATCAGTTTGAATGGCGCCTTCTACCCATCCTGTCCACAAGAACACACCGGTCTTTGGTCAGCTTGGTAGTAGACCCTACTTTGCTGCCCTCATCAACATCAGCTCCGATATTTTTTTTCCAGGTACCATCCCAAGGGCGGGAGAATTACAATTTGCCCGCTGTCATCCTGGCCCCCGGGGCTCCTGTATGCATTCCTCCACTTGCCACGTGGTTCCAAAGTCATCCAGAAATACTAGACAAGAGAGCGGACATTACTTCTTAGTAGCACTTATTGTCCAGAAACAGCCAATGGGTTCCGCAGACCTCACGCAGATTCTCTCAGTAGCCCCCCCTGGAGAATCCCGTCAAGACAAAATCTCATTAACTCAGGGGCCTCTTCCAACATCCGGATCCTCAATGGTTACACATTGACCGTTGTGGAAGTTGAGCCAGAGTGTTTGAAGAAGCGAAAAGCTCTCCAACACTTAGCGACACTATCTTAGCACCCAGGACGCCCGCTAGCAACAATTTGGCATTACCATGCCACATGGTCAACTTTTCTGCAAATGGTTGTTATATCGTAGTAAGCTTCAAATTGATCCTGCTCTCCTCTGTCGCCCAAGATTCCTAGAGTTTTTAACCAGGAGGACTTAGAAAGGTTTGTCACCTAATACGTTAACAAAGGCAGTGCGGCAGCTTGGACATCAGTTCTCGATCACAAGGGCCTCCAGTTCTGCTTTCACATTCACCCACACATAAGATCTTCTCTTTGAGGGGCCACTAATTTACGCCCACTCACAGCAGTTGCACTCATCACACCTGGGACCTCTAACAAGGTCCTTGTCACTCTCACTATAAGGGGTCTTCGAACCTTTGAAATTGTCAAGTCTCAACTTTCTCATGTACAACAGTAGCGTTCCGGTAGCAATCACACCCGCTCGTCGTATCTAGAAATTGCAGCCTGTCTGTCACGCACAAGATCTCTGTCGTTTTTCATGGCTTGATCGCTCGGTGGTCCTTCGTCCCGATCCAATTTTATGCCGAAGGTCAATTCCGTTTTTCATAAGGCTCAAGAGCTTATTCTTCAAATTTTTGTCCCAGGACCATCACAGGGTATGGAAGACAATGGAAAGCTTGATGTGAGCTTTCCCTGCGAATCTATAGCAAGCCGTCTATAGCAGCTTTCAGGAACATCAGAGGCTTTATGCGTGTCTTTCCAGCAAACTTCTCAGGTTGCAAGTTTCACCATCTACGATTAGGCCGTTGGTAGATACGGCCGGCATTAGCAAAAACATATCAGACCCAATCTCTGCCAGGTGTCCTAAGGCATAATAGCTCATTCAACAAGAGTGCAGCAACTTCGGAGCATGGGCCACACAGGCATCATAACTGAATCTTGTCGGGCGCGGCTTTGGTTCCACATCGCCCTCATTAAGACATTTACAAAGATGTGTGCTCTGCTGAGCCTTCCTTCAGCGTTGGAAGAGTTCTGCAACAGGTCCACAGGACCACGGAGGTGATTCCAGACCAGACGGAGTCCTCCCATAGGACGCCAAGCTGTGATATTCCCATCACTGGATGCTCTGAGACAGCGTCAATAGGAGAAAGGGAGGGTACTGTATCTGATACGCCCGTTCTCTGGAGTTGTGAAGAGGCATTCCGACCCACCCGTTTCCAATTGGTGGGTCCGGTCGGCCAATGAAATTTTAGTATGTGAGGAATGAGAGCGTTGTTTCTCTGTCTCACCAAAATGGGGAAACGCTGAGGAGTCACGTGATGGAGGAGGAGCATTCACAAATCAAGCTCACGTCCCTGTTGAATGCGGAGACTAAGCACCTCCCCACTACTGGATGCTCTTCACAGCTCAAAGAGAATGGGCGTATCAGGTAAGTACCAACGCCCTATTTCTAACTCCTATTAGATTCTGAGAGTCTAATCCGAAGTTTCCTATCTCCTGTGAACAGATGTCCTGTCAACAAGACACTGTGAACAATGATTATCTGAATGCAATGTCCAATAAAATACAGATATTCACAGTTGTTAATTTTTTTAAATGCTACTAAGATGTTTTATGTAAGAAATGCCAAACTGAATTAGATCAAGATCCAAATAATGTAAGTTTTAAAACTATTATTTTGAAACATCAGGCAATCTGTCTGGTTGTCCTTGGGAGGTATAAACAATGGAGAATCTCCTGAGACTTAACAACATAGCTAGGAACTAATTTTTTATTATACAAAGCTATGGTATACAAACAGCTGACATTCATAGTCTGATCCTGATTTATACCTTTTTAAAAATTCAGATGTAGTGTTCCCATTCCCAGGTATCTTGTGTATCAAATTTCCTGCTTTACCTTTCTTTCACTAGATGATGGCAGCTGCTCATCTATATTCATGCTCTGAGAATCTCTTGCCACTAGCAATCTCCTATACACCAATAACTCAGCAAAATCTGAAAAACACCTTTCAAACTGATCCCAGCAACAGGTTTTAGAGATATTTTAATATGTTTTATTTTTAAGTACAGGTAGTTGTCGACTTACAACAATTCAGTGACCATTCAAAGTTACAATGGCACTGGAAAAAGTGACTTATGTTTTTCACTTTTGACCTTTGCAGCGTTCTCATAGTCATGTGTTGAAAATTCAAATGTTTGGCAACCAGTTCATATTTATGATCATTGTTGTATCCAAAGGTCATGTGGTTTTTTTGGGGTGACCTTCTGACAAACAAAATCAATCAAAACCAGATTCACTTGCTAACTTCCCAACTGCAGTGATTCACTGAACAACTGTGGCAAGAAAGGTCATAAAATGAGGCAAAACTCACTTAACAAATGTCTCACTTAACAAAAAGTTTGGGCTCCATTGTGATCGTATTTCAAGGACTACCTGTAATTTAAATCTGTTAATTATTTTGTATTCCACAGTTCCTCCTTAAAGCACAAACATAATAATGTTCAGTGTTAACATGAACATGATAATATCAACAACCCCCAATGTGCTATTCCTTGCTCCATTCTCAGCAGCCTTCCACACACCCTCACACACCCAGCAGCAGCCACCTCAAGCCCTGCTGAACTCAACTGCCAAGAAGTCTACCGAGTAATTTGATCTTGGTATAATTTAATCTGAATTTATTTTCTCCCTGCTAGAGCTCCTAACAGCCTCCAGGCATCCATTCAGGACTTCTACGTTTTTGACTCAGATCATGTGATAATGTATAATAGATTGTCAACAGCATTTTGATGACATTCAACTCAAACCTCCGAACAACTTCCCCAGATGTTTGGTGTAAATATTAAATAATATGGGGGAAAGAACAGTTACAAGAACTCAATTCACTAGGATATGCTTAATTGTACAGTATTAATCTGCTATTGTGGTATTTCTTTCTTTAAAAAAAGAAAAAAACTGACTTCATATTCATATTGATGGAGCAGTATGTAGGAATTTAAATTTTAATAAGGAAATCACAAACAATAGAGAGAAGGACAAGGGCAGGATATAAATAAATAAACTATCTTGTAGGTAAGGAAATAAATTATTTTGGAAGAAAAAAATGGCTGTGAAAGAATAATTCTGTAAATGACTTATTATAGGAATTCATTCTCTTACCTTGCTATACACCATGTTTCTCACATAATAAGGCCGGGCCTTATTTTTTTTACCCCCCCCCCCAATGGCTAGGCTGTCTTTCAGGGGTGACTTAATTCCCCCCTTGCATCCTGGGGGGTGGGCAGTGACAGCTTGGATGTTCGGAGACCTTCTGCCAACGTTGCTTTCCTTTCCCTTGCTTCCGCGGCGTTGACAGGCTGACAGGCAGGCCCTCCTTCCAGCAGCAGAGCTCTCACCAAGGCAGTGAGCGCCTCCCCGCCGCCCTCTGCTCTCCACCAGACTGTGTGCTAGAGCCGATGCAGGCTGGGCAGAGCTGGAAAGCAAGCCGCGGGTTTGTGAGTGCTCCTCTGCCCCTCATTCCCAATCCCGCCTGGCGAGCAGCGCTTCACTTGCTCTGCAAAGCCACGGCTTCCTACCTCTCAGCAAGCAGGAGGAACAGCTGCCAGCTCCTCCTCCTCAGCCGCAGTGCAGATGTTGACCTTGCGGGAGAGAGAAGGAGAGAGGGAGAATCCTCTCAGGCAAGCGCCTTCCCTGCAGCCCTCCGCACGAAGAAGGGGGTAGAGAAAGAAGTGGGGTGAGCTCCCACAAAAGAAGGTGGGGTGAAGCCCTCCGCACGAACCGCCGGGGTGAGTAGGAAATCGAGCCACGAAGACTCCCTCAGTGGATGCTCCCAAAGGAGTCGGTCAGAAGCGGCGTGGCTAGGCTGGCTGCGGAGGTGCTTGGTGCAGTGCCTCAAAGGCGGGAAGGATGGGCTGGTGGGCACTAATCTCGGTCGTTCTCCCCACGTCGGGCTAAGGATGGTGACTGTTTCCACTGTGAGCGGCTCAGACCTGCTGCTGCTGCTCCGCAGCCACCGCCTGCCGCCATGCCTTTCTTTGAGGTGGAAGATGCTCACTAGGCTTGAAGGGACTGGCGCGTCACAGGCGTGCAGTGTAGGGAGGTCGGGAGGAACTGAACAGGCCCTGGAGATTCACCCCCACATGGGGTTGGCTGCCCTCTTGGGCAGGGGAGCTTTGTGTAGTAGGGTGTCATTTTTAAAATAATTCGCTTTATCTTCAAGTAAAGGAAGGCGGTGATGGAGCGCCTGAAACCAAGTGTCTCTCAGGCTCTGGCTTCAGGAGAACCCTGACTGGCGCACGTGGCTGCGCCAAACGCCGAGGCATTGCTCTAAAGCCGCAAGAGAGGGAAAGCAAATGCGGTGGCAGAAGGTCTCCCATATGAAGTGCCCCACCAATGCAGGCAGCACCATATCCAGGTATGCAACAAAAGTAGTTCTAACGGCAACCCCCCCCGGGCCATTCCCCCCCCATTTTGCATGTTTAATATGGGCCTTAATTTGGGGGGAGGGGCTTAATTTGATTTTATGCCAATAAAACACGGTGGGGCTTCCTATTGGTGGAGGCCGTATTGTTGGAAAAACATGGTAGAACAGCGAAAATATACTTAAGCCCTATATTTGGCTATTTAATTTATCTCCTAGCAGGAAAACATTTTGATAATAAATTATGTTAACACAATACATGTTAATACATTTTCATAACACTTTTTAATAATACTTGGTATGGAATATCTTAGCAATAGCAATAGCACTTAAGACCTATATACTGCTTCATACTACAGTGGAAACTCTGGTCACAAACGCTCTTGACCACAACCAAATCGAATTCCAACCAAAAAATCCACAACATTTTTGAATCAGGTCACGATTTAAAAATCGGGTGGCAATCAAACACAGCCACAGCTGATTCCCTTTCTGCACCAATTTCCTCTTCTGTGCCTTTTTTTTTTTTTTTTTTTTGTCGGCACATGCACAGTCAGTCTTGCTTCTGGTCTTGACCAAATCAAGTTGCGGCTGAAGTTACGGAACAAATTTTGGTCATGACCGGATGTTCCACTGAACTTTATAGCCCTCTCTAAATGGTTTACAGAGTCAGCATGTTGCCCACAACAATCTGGATCCTCAATTTACCAACCTCGGAAGGATGGAAGGCTGAGTCAAACTTGAGCCAATGGGAATCAAACTATCAAATTGCTGACAGTCGGCAGTCAACAGAATGCTGGCACTTAGCAGAATTAGCCTGCAGTACTGCATTCTAACCACTGCACCACCATCTTTATCTTTATCATTATCTTTGTAATTCATCCCCCCTCAAAGAAGTGACATCATTAATATTTTATAAATGAGTGCCTGAAGACTGTATAATGCTCTGGTGCAAATCAGCAATGACATGTTCAATAGTTCCCCTTTAAAATATCTACATTATGTTTTTTAACCCAATAGTTTAAAAACGATCTTCATAACCAATAATTTCATAATAAATGCTTTGCTGTTAGGTTGGCCTACATAAATTGGATGATTGATTTAAGAATTAGCCACAAGTAAACCTGTACTAGAACTGACAGTAACATTTATGATGATTATATATAAAGCAGATCAATGTATGAATTCTATTACGTATTTTGCTTCCATGACCTGCTGCAAATGTACTTTTCTTTTTTCATGAAACGGCTCATGCTATTTCTAACCAGTAAATTATGCAGCAAACTATTAATATCCAGTTAAATGTTAGCTAAAGAACAGACAAAAATGAGGAGAAAGTCCACTGAATAACAAACAGCAATCTCAGAATTAAATCAAGATTTTCTGAAGGCCTTCAAATCCCACTTTACACTGGACCACTAGATTTCTTAAACCAGTCCTAATAATATATGAGTCCAATTTAGGCAAATTTCCAGTTTAACTGCAATAATAACAATGCCATTCAATATTGAAATTATCCTTCGAACGTGTGCTTGGAAACATTTTCTTTCCCCTCCATTTGCTCTGTATATGCATTACCATAAAGGGAATTCTCCCTTATAGAAACAAGGGACAATCTGAATTTTTGTCCTTTAAATATTCTTGAGTGCAACTGGTACATCAAGTATGCATATTTACATAGGAGAGTATGGAAGAGTTAGAAATGAGTTGTCTAACCAATTCCCAAGATAACTAAGGGTAGGACTGTCTGGAAAGGAAGAGGAGAAAATACACACCGGATGCCATATTCAAGTATGTACTGAGTAACAGCATGAGTTACTTGCCCGAACAATAAAGAGAGAGGAAGCAATCAAGTGACAAAGAAAGGGATTTCAAAAAAAATTGACAGGAAAGTACCACTAATAAAATCTATGACTGAAATGATTATGCAGTTACAACATTATTGAAAGTCAAATGTTCTGCCTAAGAAAAGACAAAACAAATGCAGGAAGAGGGAGAGGGATTCTGCCAACAAATTAATGATTGTGTCCTCATCATCCTGAAAAAGCAGTTAAAAAAGTAGAAAATATATGCCCATATGTATGTATAATAGTACTCCACATATTAGCAAGCTGGTTACCATTTCATTCATTTGACTGAGCATTTTAAAAACATATATTAATGTCAGTTCAATAAAGGAACATTTTGTTGCCCTCAAAATGTCCTTGAAAGTCATTTTCAGGCACATATTGCTTCTCAGCATGCATTCAGCTACTGTCAGGAAAGCTCATAAACCTTTTATAATAAACCAATTTTCACATACTGTTGCCTCATAATTAAGCTTAGAGACTACTTATTCTGGAAATGGAGATCTATCTTTGATAGGTGAAATGCTGTAAGGACTCAAGTGCAAAATAATCACAATTTGAGTCAAAAATAACATTTCAAACTGCTATAGTATTTTATATGTTTATATACTTTCCCTTCATCTCCCAAGTATTAGAAAGTTGCATAATAATAAACAAACTATTGTAGATATATATTTTAAAAAATATTTTATTATAATTAATGTTTGTTTTATTTCTTCTCACCCGTGTAGGTGGTATATGTCTTAGCTGTATCTAGCTCCATACTCTTCTGGATAAAGAGCTCCGATGTTGTTCTGAGGATCTATTGAAGTCACTCCCAGCTTAGGAGGCACAGTTCTGACTACCACAGGCTCTACTTTGGCCTTTACTTTCCACATCTTCTCCATTCCTCCTTCAGGCCCTAGTACTTTTCCAGCTTCTCATACTTCTTCTTTCTCTCACTTGGCACAGCTCTCACTTGGCACTGCTACATCAATCACAACTGGTGTCTTTTGGTCCTTGTCAACTACCAAGATGAGAAGGAGCTTCCAGGCCTTCATATCAGCAACTTCGACATCTTTCTTTGGCCAGCTCACTAAACTGGCAGAGTATCTAACTGGAAATGTATTTGTGCTGATGACATGGATTTTGTTCTGCCCATTGAATTGGCTCTTCAAGACCTGTCTGATCCTTTGGTGATACTTGGATGTTGCTATCTTCCTTGCTTCCTCAATGTGGTTCCCATATGACTGTGGGATACCAAAGTTCTTGGAACTGTATATCTGCTATGTAGCCCGCTGGTAATTCCATCACATCAGTCTTAACTGCTTTCTCTCTCTCGACCATCATCCATCCACACTTCTCTAGTCCAAATGATATCCCAGCATCCTCACTGTAGATCTGTATTAGGTGGACCAGTGAGTTGATGTCTCATTCACTCTTAGCATACAATTTGTTTTTATCCATGTATAGGAGATGGCAGATGGTAGTTCCACTGTTGATCTTGAATCTATATCCAGTCCTTGTAATTTTTTTTTGATACACACATATTTTAAAAAAACCTTTAAAAATCAATAACTTTTAAAACAACAATATACCGGTATTAACCAGCACATAAACTATACTAGGTATCAGTGCACTGCAAAATCCTAGCTCTCTGATGAAGACTCTAATGCTAGGAAAGAGAAAGAAAGGGAAGAAGAGGTTAAATAGCAGTAAAGTGGATGGACTCGATTACAGTGACAATGGAAGCACCATTGGAAGATCTGAAAGACTAGATTATAGATAGATTGTTATTGAGAAAAGCTATCTATGTGGTTGATAACTCAATATGATGATTTGATAGCAGGTAGTCAATCAAATGATAAGAGAACAAAATACATTACCACATAGATATAGCAAAAATTAAAATTATAAGAAACAAGACTAAAATATAAATTATTAAAATATATTGCAAAGATATATATATATATATCACTACAATGACGTGGGATAATACCCGAAGGAAGCTAAACAGCACAAATATATATATATATGTGTGTGTGTGTGTGTGTGTGTGTGTGTGTGTGTGCGTGTGGTGTGTTTTTAAGCTCTCGCGGGTACTTACATTTGTGCTGTTTAAGCTTCCTTCGGTATTATCCACGTCATTGTAGTTTCTGTAAAGTTGATGCTCATTGTAGTTCTGTTAAAGTTGTAGCAAGTTTCAGCAGAATCTCATCTGCCATCATAGCCTTCGTATGGAAGTGTCTCACAGTTCCTCAATCAAACCCAAGTCAATGAACACAGACCAGGTTAAGCAATCAGAATAGACCAGCCTAATAATTTGAAAAGAGGAACTGTGAGACACACTTCATACAGAAGCTGATGATGGCAGATGAGATTCTGCTGAAACGTGCTACAACTTTAACAGAACTACAATGAGCTACAACTTAACAGAACTACAATGACGTGGGATAATACCCGAAGGAAGCTAAACAGCATATATATATATATATGTTTGTTTTTTTAAATTTTCTTACATGTACTTACATGTGTGCTGTTCAGGTTCCTTCGGGTATTACAATGACGTGGGATAATACCCGAAGGAAGCTGTACGGGTACTTACATGTGTGCTGTTCAGCTTCCTTCGGGTATTACAATGACGTGGGATAATACCCGAAGGAAGCTGAACAGCACACACACACACACACACACACATATATATATATCATACATATTAGTCCCCAAGATAGTTATTAATTTCAAACAAAATATTCATAGAATTTCTCCATTTCACCACCATCTTGTTTAATACAAGAAAAACACCAGATAATTCAATCAGAAATGAGTAATCATTAGATGAAGGTTTTTAGTTCCATAGAGTGCAAAAGATGTGACAACTGCTAGTTAAAGAGTCCTTAGATTACTTCACCAAAATTAATTGTATTTTAAATTTTCTATTATACTGTAAATGTTTGTTATTGTTATTACTGAAATTAGCTCTTCATTAACCACTTTAACCATTTGGTTTTCCAGCTGCCTGTGGATATGGCACACCTCATTAAAAAAAAATCTTGTCCAAGCCTTTTATAGTATACAATCATATGTATGCATTTGATTATGCTTAGAAAGAGAGTGGCCAGAAATAGATTTCATGTATCTATATATATAAAAGTGAAATACCACTCACGCAGCATCATGAAAACTTCAGAACTATAAAGCCTACAAACTTGAAATTTGACATGTGTGTTCTTGACTTCGAGATACTCACTAAGAAAGGATTTTTCGAACTAACTACCATAGATATGGATCTTGGCTGATCTGTAAACATTGTGCAAGATGTGAGATTATCATGAAATAGCAGTGCTGTAAATTAAAACTGTGAATTTGGGGATTCGGAACGGGGAATCTAGAAAACTGTACTTGCAGAACATTTCTGTATTGGTGCCATTAAAATGATATTGAGTTATCCAGAAAGTAACCAGGAATTAAACATGAGACTTTTTGTAATACTATACGTTATGTTTTAGCTGGAGCCTTAAGCCATATCAAAAAAGAACAAAATATTTGAAATCAATCTTTAATGTAATTCTCCCTGCTGAAATCAATAAAATCTGGAAATTTTACAAAGATAAGAGCCATAAGATAATCAATTAAATAATTATAATATCCATGGTGTAAAATTATTTTATTATGATTAGTATACCTCAAGGAATATGCTGACATGAAAGATGCCAAAATTCAATTTTTATTCTTAAAAGGTACTAAAAATAAAACTACCAAAATAATTATTTTACATAAGCTTATATCAGGACTCTTAGGTATATTTTTTCCCAAATTTGTCACTACATTTTCTACAGTCAAAATGACTATAATGGGTCTAAGTCTACATGGAAGTAAGTAAGCAGTAGAGTGCCACAAGGTTCCACCTTAGGCCCAGTACTCTTCAATATCTTCATTAACGACATAGATGAGGGAATAGAAGGGGAATTTATCAGATTTGCAGATGATACTAAGCTGGAAGGAATAGCTAACACCCAAGAATATAGGCTCAAGATCCAGATGGATCTTGACAGACTAGAACACTGGGCTGTACCAAACAAAATGAAATTCAATGCAGAGAAAAGTAAAGTCCTACCCTTAGGCAAGAAAAACCAAAAGTACACATATAGACTGGGTGAAACCAGGCTCAAT
>BHFT01020695.1:0-52861 GCA_004320025.1 Laticauda laticaudata | reverse complement strand
ATTTAGCAGGCAAGTTTACCAGGTAAGGAGTGAGTGGGCAGGGAGGGTTCCCACGGGCCATGTGGGCGGTGCAGCCTTGTGTTTCCGTGCAGCCTGGATTAATTGCTTTGTGGGGTTACTCTGAGGGTGAGATATCTCTGTGGCCCACCAAATTTTTCTCACGGCCCACCAGTGGGCTGTGGCTCACTGTTGGCGACCGCTGATCCAAGGGGTTCAGGATTGCCTAGTGACTACTTGAATTTCTTTCTTCTTTTAACTTTGGTAAAGGTGATTTTAATAATTCCAAGAACTTAAAACTTGTGAAGTGAAAAAAAACAACAGTTTCCCCTTCCTTGTTGTGAGATATTCTTTGTTACGAGTACATATACTCTAAAAGCTGAAATATTTGGCTGTATTAAGAGCTGGGATGGTTCAGTGGTTAGAGTGCAGTACTGCAGGCTACTTCTGCTGCCTGTCAATTGCCTGCAATTTGGCAGATCAAATCCCACCAGGCTCAAGGTTGACTCAGCCTTCCATCCTTCTGAGTTGGGTAAAATGAGGACCCAGATTGTTGGGGGCAATAGGATGACTCTGTAAACCTTAAAGCTTAGAGAGGGCTGTAAAAGCACTGTGAAGTGGTATATAAGTCTAAGTGCTGTTGCTATTGCTATTCATACTTTTAAAGCAACCTATCTAAAAGTAAGTTTAATTTGACGAAAGTTAATCGTTTTATGTTCTGTGTTCATATCATAAATACATGCCAATTGCCAAGCACACAAATTTTGATCATGTGACCATGGATATGCTACAACAATCATAAATTTGAAAAACTGTCATAAGTTACTTTTTTCAGTGCCACTGTAACTTCAAATGGACACTAAATGAATAGTTGTACATCAAGGATTACCTGTAGGAAGATAGATCCAAATCGCATTGACTCTTATCAAATGCTTTCAAAAAAATTACGTTCTAAATGTGCTGCATTTTTGTTTAAACCACACAGTTCTAGACTGTACAGAAGTCTGCAGTCCAACATTATCCAACATCCAATGATTAAAATCTAAATTCTTGTTCAGTATTGATGAAAATGTTGCACGATGATATATATAGTTTAGAAGAAAAATGAACAAAAAGTATCAGAAGCTTATGCCTGTGAGTTGCATACCAAGGTTAGTAGCATATCTTTAAAGACTGTTCTGAGGGGATAACTACAAAACTTCAGGAAAAACACTGAGATGTATGAAAATTTGAATCAAAATTTTGATTCATAACCTGAGGTATATTTTTATGGCCAATTATTTGCTAGTCAAAATAATAAATTGAACTACATATGATGTTTGAATACGGGAATTATTTTCATATAAGACTATTACTATCACTAATATTTAGAGTTGCTATTTAGAGTTGCTTCTGACTTGGAGTTACTTCTGCATACATTCTTGTAAATATGTAGCTGAATTAGAATGGAAATATTAGTTCCCTCTGTGATGTGATTATCCACTCTTCTCCTATCTCTGCCTGCTTCCATATATGGTGGCAAAAAAGGTTTCCAGATATTAGCATCAAAATGAGGAAGGGAGTAGACAAAGCAGCGAAAAAAAAGAACAGGTGGAAAAATAGGCATTTTCTTTGTTCAAAGAAAAAAGTAAAAAAGGGAAATGTTATCAGAGAAATAAACATATTAACTTATTTATCTAATAGTATTTGTATTAGACTGTAACCTGTTGCACATGTAGCTTATAATTACATATTTCTATATGTAAGTAGAATTAAACATTTACTTTTCCAAGTATAGGTTATTTTTTAAGCTTTAACAATTACTCCAGTAGAAAGACTAAAGTTATTTTTTCTTAAATAAATGTCAGCAATTATTTTTTCTATATTTCCTTTTCGAAAAATCAATTAAATTTTAAAGCCAGATTCGTGGAATTATTGCTTATTTTTGCTCTGTTTGACTTTTGTTAAATTGAATTTGGAAAGCTGCAATGTACAGTTTCAAGTCAACAAATCATTTTCTGCCACAGCAAATGAAATTTCTTCGAAAAGAAGGTAGTCCTTGTTTATCAACCACAAATGGGACCATCAACTTGATTGTTAAGCAAAGCAGTCTCTAAGTGAAACTGACTGTGCTTATAATCTTACTTCAACTATCCTTTGCTTTATAGACTTGAGAGGATCATAAATTCAAGGATTCCTTGCAAAGTTATTTCTTCATTACTGTCATAACTATAAATTGTTGTTACACAAGGCAGTCACTAAAAGAGGATCAACTGTACTTGACTTTATTTCAGTTAATCTGTTTCTTTCAAACAATATACAAATTGTAATTAATTTTAACAGAGAAATCATTCAAAAGACAAAAGAGTGGAAATTTTACACTGGTATCATCTCCTCAACTTTTTGTTCCTTATGAATGAATCATTTAATATACTGTCATTTGTTCTTTAAATTTCTTACCTCCTTTTTGAGAATCTCACTGACTCCGTCTAAGCCATGACTTTTTCCCTCTTCCGTTTCCTCTCAATTAATTCACTGTTCCTTCATATATATATAAGTGTGTAAGCTGGAAAAGGGGCAACCTATGCTGATCTAGTCAATTGAAACTGGCTGTGTAAAGATTGAACAGGTACCAGGTACAATCTCAAGGCTGGAAAAATAATGACCGGAAGTCTATTAACATGGAAGAATCAGAAGAAAAGGTTTAGGATTTAAATCCTGCCAGCGAGTGACCAGGAGGAAAGGTTTTGCAATTCATTCTTCTCTATTAACTAAACTGCCTCAATATATTTCTAGCATTCTGGTCACTCACTCTGACATCAATCTAATTCATTCAGTATCTATTTATTCTCAACTTTCTTTCCTTCTTGTTTTACCTTAGCTATCCCATTCCCACTAACTTTTCTTTCTTCTGACATATTCAACTCTAATTCTCTATAATAAATAAGGCAGAAGCATGCTTTTGTTTGTTGCACTGATGACTGAACCAAAATGTAGATTGTTTTTTGTTTAAAACAGCATGTATTTATGTATTTGTTGCCTATCTCACTATCCAAATGACCCTGGGCACTAATATTAGTTTATTTTTATTAATCTACATTAAAACTCATTTAATTACTTCATTAGAAATGTTGGCTTGTTAGTGAAACCACCTAATTAGCCATGTTTTACTGCTAAATCTCACCCTTCTTTTTCCTGCATGTGCACCTACAATGGAAGAATGCATACAACTTTACACTAATTTCCTCTTCTATTCTTTTACTTCTTACCCTTCCAACATAAAATCTGTCACAGACAATGACAAGAGGAAGGTGGAGTACTATATATGGTGGTGGTGGGGAATTATGAAAGATATCTCCTTTCTTCTTCTATCAATGGGATCTTTTAGTGGATGAAAAGGTTCTCTTAATTTTTTTACTCTAATTTGAAAGTTATTATTTATGTATTTAATTATTTACTTGATTTTTGCCTTGTTGTATTGCTCCAGCAAACCTTAAAAGTGGCCAACAAAATTTAAAGCAAACATATATCTCCATATCCCCACAGAATTCTGAAACAGCAAGAAAGTGATAGCCTGGTCCTAATACTCATGCCAGAGGCGCATGCCAACAGCATCTTTAAAGATGCTCACAGGGTGGTTGTTGTGGGAAAAAATGGAAAAGGATGCCCTAGGTATACCACTTTGAACTCCTGTATAAAAAGTGAGCAGAAAGGGAGCTATGGGTACCACTCCATTTGAAAAAATAATGTAGCAAAGTAGAAGGTTAAAATCTAAATAATGGACATGGAGTAACAAGTTTTAAATACAAGATGACTCCAAATGAATATGAAAAAAAATCTTAAAAGTTGGGAAAAGGCATTTTAAGGGTAGTCTGTCAGGGGAACCAATGATCTAGAAAGGATGTCAGTCACTTTTGTTGAATGTGATGAATTAAGGGATGAAGAATATGTTCCTGAGATTGGTTCAATTTGGATTCCCTATTGATTCTATAAATGTGGCTTTACAGTTCTGATTTCCAACATGTGGACTGGGGCCTGATATAAGATACATAATCTTCTACAACATTATTACAGATATGTACTCAACTGTGAATCCTAGCAGGCGCATTCATAACTGGCAGATGGACAGCAACTAACCTTGCAGTTTAGTTCTTGGCAGGCTTCAGGGACTTCTCAACATTCACAGTTTCCACCTTTTATTTCAATCAATATTTTGTATTTTGCAAACATAATACTACATTTGCTAGTATTAGTTTAAAGAAGTTAATACTTTGTTTTAAAATGAAACATTCTGAATTATCCTCCAATTTCATCTGCTGCCAAAAAGATTTATAAATTACTACCTGTTTATCAGTATTTTTAATTAGCAAGAGAATATTTTTATGATTATTACAAATTCCAATTTCCTTCTGTAAAAATAAGATGTTTGTGCTTCTTTATATTAAAAAAATCTGAATCTTCTCAATAGATTTAAGTTCTATTTATTTCTATTTTAAAAAGCAGCAGTTACCATATTAGCTTCTTTAACATACTGCCGGATAAAGGAGAATATCATTTTAGCATCAATTCTATCTGCCAAAAAAGTAAGAAATATAAATGTTAATACATTACAATAATAAATGCCTTGGTTAGAAATTTGCTATAAGATCAGAATAAGTGGAACATAGTACCAATCCTTTTTGATTTATTAAAATGATATCATCTTTAGTCTTCCTAAATTACTGTAACTTTACTGACTTCTTTCAGAAAGCAAAGCATTAAGGATCACTCATCTCCCCAGCAACTGAAAACACATAACTTGATCATAATGATAATGTGAGAAGGGCAAGTCTTTGTAAAAGTGCCAAGGTATGAAATTATTTCTTTGAAGGAGGCTATTTTGTTACATAAGAGATTTCTGTTTTGATGAAAGAGCAGAGTTAACTTAAATCCACTTTTTTCAGAATATAAAATTTAAAATTGTTCATCAATGCAGTTCGATAAGTACAGGTAGCCACTGACTTACAACAGTTCACTTAGTGACCATTCTAAGTTACAACAGCATTACAAAAAGTGACTTTTGACTATTTTTCACACTTATGTCTATTGTAGCATCCCCATGGTGATGTGATCAAAATTCAGACTCTTGGAAACTGACTCATATTTATGATGGTTGCAATATCCTGGGGTCAGGTGATCACCTTTTGCGACCTTCTGACAAGCAAAGTCAATGGGGAAGCCAAATGGGGAAATCCTACTAACTTAATATCTGCAGTGATTCACTTAACAACTGTGGAAAGGTTGTAAAATGGGACAAAACTCATTTAACAAATGCTTCACTTAACAATAGAAATTTGGGGCTCAATTGTCGTAAGTCGAGGACTACCTGTAATACATGTTTTTATTAATGTTTGAAAAACTGTGGCTGATTGTAAAATTTGAGCTTCCCAGATTTTTTTTACTTGAAACTTTGGAAAATTACTATGCCATATCATACATTGCTTTGGAAAAGTTTGTTTGTTTCAACAGTAGTGTGGTGCTAGACTGCAGGATGCTGTTCAAGAAGCAGAAAGGAACTTGCATGAAAAAAATAAGTGCTGGTATTCTCTGGGTCCCAACCTATATTCATTCTGCATCAAATACGATTATTCCAACTAATATATAGGAATATTGCTGGTTGGAAAAATGGATTTAAGCAGATACAAGAATATAATCAAATTCTTGGACTGAGCTGGTGGGGAAGGAACCATTTACTAGATGTCTAGTACAAATTATATATCAGATATTTAATATCTATTTTTTCTAAAGGGTCTTGCTGAACTTTCCACTTTAATGCTAATGTGACTGCTATATTTACAAAACCTAACAATTCTTTTTTTTAACAAATTTTATTCAGTTTTTCACATTAAAAGCAAAAATATCTTTTTAGTGGACAACATATTTCCGGGTCATCACCTTTACATACAAATATGACAGTAACTATACATTCATATGTGCATACTTAATTCTATTATTACCTTTTCCATTCTAAACTTTCAGCAAGGAGAGAAACAAACAGATAAATTCTAGCCTCTTTCATTAATCTCAGTCGAAACATCTTTTTGTTTCATTTCAATTATTTCAAATATAATCCTTTAATATTTATTTTAAAAATAAAGATAAACAATATGTGTTTGCCTAATAATAATAATGATGATGACAATAAAAATTACCAATGTCTCTCCTTGCTTTTAATTGTCTATATTAACTTATTAATTTAGTTGGTTCTTTAGTCTGTCATATTCCCTTTCCATTACATTTTCTTTTTATAAATTCTAGATTAATACAAATTTTAACACTGAAAAAAACCCACAAGTATAGGTTTCCCTTTTACTGTTTTGAATGTGACACCTCAATGATTAAAATATACCTCTATTCCCTCATCTTGATTCCCACTAAACAATTATTTTTAAGAAGTTACAATAATAATCATTACATCTTTTCATTTGGATTCCACAGCGTATTTTCCCCCCTTTATTTCTTAATCAAATGCGAAAGCTTCAATTAAAAAAACCCAAGATCTATGTCAAATATTTGGCATATTTATACAAGTGATATGATACAATCTCCAAACTTTTACAACAAACTATGAAGACAAATACAATATTCACAAATGATTTATCAATTTAGCAATGTCACCCTACAAACATTTCTGGTTTTAATTAACTTTAAAATTGACCTAGCAAAGAAGAAAATGCCAACAAAAGAAAACCTCAATGTAAGTAAAACAGGATTGTGAATAATTTTCACGGCAATTGAAGCAACCTTTTAATAAGGTACAAAGTTTACAATGTAGTGGAGGTTAGTAGAAAAAAAAATTAAAAACTCCGCCTGCCTTCCAATAAACCATAGCATTTGTACAAATTGATACAAGAGGAAGTTCGTCTTCTATCAATGTTATTTGTTTTTGTGCTAGACCCAAAGGTAAGATAAGTGAGAAGAGAGTAGAAGGCCATTTGTGGTTCCATAAATCGGTATCTATTTTTTTATTTCAGAAATATTCAAATTATGCTCACCTTTTCTTGGTGCCTTATTTTAATTTTAAAAACGGGAAGTAACCTGAACTTCTCTGGATCTTTGAGAAATGCTGCACAAAGGAAGGTCTCCATATATAAACCTTTTTTGCAAAAAACACTAAACCATGATTGAGTCTACTATGGTTTCCTAAATTAATCAATTGGCTGGATCAATACATCACAATGCATCATAAACCGAAAACACTGCCTGGGTTCCCATGACATTCTGAGTTACAAAGTAGCAAACTGCTTTTTGGCTTAAGATTTTTTTGTGAACTCTATTAATACTACATTTGCCAAAAGCTAGGACATGAACATATTATTCAGGACCGAATTATAGTCTCTGTTACTGTCCCTTACGTTGTTCATGTTTTCAAATAGTGATTCATGCAGAAGTACCCCAGTACAACAGTGTGCACACTGCATTTGAACAATGTCAACCGTGTGCGTTTGTGTGTGTGTGTGTGCGCGTATCTCCTTCAAACCTCCGGCTTGTTTTCTTCTTCATGTATCTTACTTTCATTAAAATAAGGCACCTGTATTTTCTCTGTACCTTTTGAAAATCAGTTAGATCAGCCGCAGAATAAGCAACCATTCAGAATAAGCAACCATTCATATGTAATCCAATTTTGTACACAAGCAGGTTATCACACATAGGCTCATAAAACTATAGGGTTGGGAAAGACCACTAAGATTATCTAATCCAGCCCTCTTCCCCCACCCCCAAGAGACAGACTGTACTCATCTGGGGATAACAACCCCCACAACAGCCGTCCTGATGACCTCTGGAGAAAAGAATGAGTAACAAATATAATAAAGAAGGTAGTCGCCTTAGCTGGGCTTCAGAGTGGATTGCCCCTTACTCTGATTACTTGGGAGGGAGAGAAAAAAAATCAACAGTTTCTCTCTCTCTCTCTCTTTCTTTCTCTCTCTCCTGCCAACCCAAACAGGAAATCTGTGTTGATACGCGAGGTGGTCGCGACTGCCTTGACCCACAATGCATACCAGACCGACAAGGCAGAAGCAGAGGGGCAGAAGGTTAACAAGACCGGAATCCGACACGTCCAACCTTTCATGTTTTCTTCTGATGCAAACATCCGGCGGCTCTTCCTAATCCTTGCCCGGGCTGATAACAAGCTTCCCCTCCGCCCAAGCGGCGAAGGAGATTCCCGTGCCATCCCCGACCGTGCTTAACGAATCCGATCCGGTTTCTCGGTCCCCTTTTGACGGTCGGGACCAGCTCTCGACTTCACCAAGACTTGAACGCGCAAACTAAAACACGAGCCCACCCAGCTCGCCCGCCCGGGGCTGCGGTAAACTCGGGAGAGTAGCCTCGTCGCTTTCCTTCTCTCACCTCAGCCTGCAGCCAGCCACCTTCTGCAGAGTTCCGGGCAGCCCTTCGCTCCGGCCGAGCCAAATTAGGATCGGGAAGCCAGAGAGAAGGAACGGGACGCAAAGAAACCAGAGACGCTCACCGGTGGACTCCCGGGCGCAGCCGTCAGAAGCCAAAGGCGTGCGCCACCGAGTACCACACGCCTAGAGAGGACCGTGCCATGAAAACGGAAGGCGAGATTGTCAACCCCGGCGACAGCTCGTTGACGCTCGGAGGAAACGGAACCGCCGGTGGCGCTCCGACGCTGAAATTGTCCGGGTGCAAACTGCGCTCGCTGTCGAGTTCTGCAAGGTCGCCACGTGAGGGCTGGCCCTCGCCTTGTTAAAAAGAAAAAAAAGAAAAGAAAAAGAAATCAACGCTAAAGCGCGAAGATGGCTTTCGTTGCGTCGTTTTCTCCTCTCTTCGGGAGACGGCATTTGGCCCTGGCCGCCTCGACTTTACGCTCTTCGGTGTGGGGCCTGAAGGGTCAGAGGGTAAGACTCGGACTCCGCAACCTGGAAAAAAACTATTCTCTGAAAGCTGAAATCGCCGAAATGGTCGCAAACGCAGAGCGGGATTCGACCTCAGATCGAAGGTTTCTCGCCTGCTCCCTGTCAGCGCATAAAGTGGCCTCCCAGCTGACGAGGGGGCGAGATTTGGAGAAGTCCAAACCCTATCTTCTAGAATTCGAGGCAGGTGAGCGTTGCTTAAGGGGACCGTTTTTAAAAGGTAAAAGTTAAGCCTGTGACCTCGGAGGTGATGTGATGACAATCAAGTTGACATTAAGCTGCGAGGAGGAATTCACCAGATTTGCTGCAATACTTGTTAGAGAAAGGGTGACTTCTAGGTGTTTGGTACTGCTTGGTAGCTTTGTGCTGCAATAGCAATCGGTGTGTGCAGCAGATTATGTTTTTCAATAGAAGAAAATATATGTACCCTAGCGCGGAATAGGACTGTGGAGTCCTTGGTGCTCTTTTGAACTTGTTGGCTTGCAAACACTGCATTAGCCAACTAGAAAACATTATCACTGAAGCACTGATGGGTAATGAACACAAGCAGTCAAGTTGAGAAGATCAAGAACTTCACAGATTCTAATTTTTAAACGAATAATACTTTTATATTACTGAAAATTCATATTGTGTACTTCTTGAATCATATCCTCTGTGTAACTTTACAACCTTATAACAGCTTCACTTGCACATAACTCTCACTGAGTTGAAGGTGATCTCTGTCCAGAAATACATGGATAAGTTTAAACTGATATATTTTTGTCTTAACCTTTTTGTACTGTATTTTAAGTGGCTTGCATCATTATGCAATTATTGAAAAGGCAATGTTCTTTTTTATAAGTCACTTGGAACCTGTTCTGACAGGTCTCATGAACTGACTTGCATAAAAATATTATTTAGTAAAAAACTGTATAGTAGAGGAAGAAAATTATCCATGTTGGAAAAGCTGTTTCTATTGCTCCTTTAGTTACATAAAAAAACAGCCAGCAATCTTTTCAGATATTGTTGTGTCCACTAAAAATTAAAATGAAAAAGTGAAAAGAAGGAACGGGACGCAAAGAAACCAGAGACACTGTGGTTGTCTCACCATGAAACTGCTATATCTTGCTAGCTTTCATGCAAAAGCCCACTTTTTTCATAGAATTTCAGTCGTCAGACTGTCTTTTAAAAAAAAAAAAACCCAAAAGATAATTTTGGGGTTTCAGGAACACATACACATCTGGGATAACACAGGCACTAAAGCTATTTCTCTGATAGCAGATTGAATTGGGAGTCACTACTTGGAGGAATATAATGGCAAATGGCACTTTAAATAATGTTACCTCTTTCTTGATCATGAATGTTGGTTTTTTTCAAACCAGGCAGATACCATTATTGGCAGCTGAACAATATTTGTTTCTTTTCTCCTTTTAGGATTAGGCAATACCTGATGTGTCTTTATAGATAAATGTGCATATTTTCAATTTTCAGTTAGAATATTTTGATTGATATTTCTCTTAAAAATAGAGCTTTTTAAATAAATTCTAGAATAGAGTTTTAAACAATGGCTATTTTTAGGTCCTGGAGTGTTGACTCGAAAACTGCTTAATACTGGAGCCCATGTCATTGCTCTGGAGAGTAATAAATCCTTTCTTCCTAATTTAGAGGTAGGTATTGTCTTATTCCCATAATAAATTCCTGCACTTTAATCTTAAAGCAAGGCTAGAAAACCTTCTGATATTTCTGGATTATGACATCCAATGGTCAACATGAGCGATAGTTGAAGAGACAGCAACAGTTTAAGCAGAAAGTAATTGACATGAAGAGAATAGCCCAGAGAAAGGCTATTTCAGAAGTTTTGATTAACCTCTAGCTGTATGCTTGTATTTAGTCTCTAAAGAAAGAATTTGAAAATCAATTGGAAGTGGTGCATTCCAACTTCATAAAATTGGATGGCAATCCATATGCATTGTTGAAGGGTGAATTATGTTCTGAAACACTTTTTAACAACCTGAGAATCTTCGAAGTTCCTTGGACTTCAGGTAAATTATCATACATGTATATATATTGTAAATTTAAATTGTACATTCACTTTTTCTTGATCTTATGAATTTGAGGTAGCTCCCATTCAGACAGAATTGTTTAACTGGATCATTTCAATATAAAAATTATAACATGCGGAGTAAAGTGGCATTTATTAAATTAGTCCCAAATATATTTTTAAAATTCTGAAGCAGAAAGCTATTAAGACTTCATTTTTAAAAAAACATGCTAAAGAAAGATTACATAACTTTTTTTGATGTTAATGAAATTTGAAGGCTGTCTATAAACAAAATAAGCAATAAAAGTGATGCTATTTCTGCTTGCCAATTCAATCTCTAATAGGGCCTTTGATTAAGAGGTGGGCTTTCATGAAAAAAGCATAACTTGCAAGATGAAAGTCCTGAAGCTAATAGTTATATTGCTGAAGTTAACTCATATGCTTATAGTAATTTTTAATTTAATATTAGATTACTGTATCGCAGCTATTTGTTTTAATTTTCAAATATCTTGATTCACTTTGAAAACAGATGTTCCTCTAAAAGTGGTTGGAATTGTCCCCCCAAAAGATGAGCGGATCTTTATTTGGAGATATACTTATTTTTTATATGAATGCAGCTCTATATACAACTATGGAAGAGTAGAATTAAACTTGTTTGTCAGTGAAAGAATGTACAAGGTTTGTATAAAAATTTGCTAATACATCAACTTTGAGATTTCATTTACATTCCACTTTTAATTTTTATAAATTAATCAAGGCAGTGAACATACATAATATTCCTTCTTCCTCCTATTTTCCCCACAATAATCCTGTGAGATAGGTTGGGCTGAGAGTGAGTGACTGGCTCAATGCCATCTAGCTGCTTTCATTCCTAAAGCAGGCCTAGAACTCACAGTCTCCTGGTTTCTAGTGGTTCCTTATCTACTAGACCAAATTTTTAAATAAAATGACATTTTAAAAACAATTCTAAAATATATTGATGGGTTTATTATGCTTGGTTTAAATTTTGAATTTAGGATTTGTTGCAATATGTTGCTTTTACTATATCATTAAAACATATTGTTATACCAGTAAGTTTTGCTTGCCAATCATAACGGGCTTTCAACTTTGTTGCAAAGCTACATGATTGTAAAGTGTAATGTTACAAAGTAACAAAAGGAGTTGCAACAATTCCAGTTGCTGTCATAAAAGCAAACTACATGTGATTTTCATGTGATCACAATTTGTACCCTTGTATCATCTTTCCAATTGACTTTGCTTGTTGGAAGCTGGCAGTGAAGGACACAAAATGGTGATAATGTGCAGGATTCTATGATGTCATAATTGCAAGACAGTTGCCAAGCATCCAAATCTCAATCACATGACCATGGGGACACTGCAACTATGAGGAGTGGTCATCGGTACCCATTATTCACCACTGTCATAGCTTCAATGATAACTGAACAAGTGGTTAAACAAGGAACATGTAACTTTTTTGAGTTATCTTAGATATTTTCAGATAATAAATGATACAGGAATAAGCTACAACTATACTTAATCTGATTTACATTGGCAATGGAAACTATGTTTATCGTCAAGGGGTCTAAATCAAATGTTGATTTTTCATAGTTAAGAACCATTTAGGATGATCTAGCAATGTTCACTGGCCAGTGTTACCATTGAATTGCAAAATCCATATATTCACTGCAGTTTCTGCCATGTGGAATGAGAAAAAGTATTGTGAGATACTGAATAAAAACCATTGTATTTTCAATGTTATTCAAATAAAAAATCAGCCATATTTTTCATAATCAATGTATTTTACGAGTTGTTTCTGCACTGAAACAGGCAAATACAGGAAAATGTATTCTGCAAACGACTGGAGGTATTTTAGAGCCAAGCTCTGATACTGAATCCAGACTAAGAAATTACACTGTCAAGCTATGGCAGATTTCTGAAAGATAATTAGTCAATTCAAACTCCTATCAATTCAAGGATAGTCTCTTCAAGTTAATGTTTAAATAATGAACTGAAAAAAAAGCTGTCATTTCTAGTCGTATTCCAAATGATTCTCATTTTCTCACTGAAGTTATTCTGGAACAGTAACTCTTATTTCTAAGAGTTTGATTTTCAGAATATTGCCTTTCGTATTTGTAGTCACTTATTGTGCAACTACAGCTATGACATTTTGTTTTGGCTACTGGACATTCAATATTATTTGTGATTTATGAATGAATTCCTTACAGATGTTGACTGTATTGATTATTATAATGAAATAGTCATCCTTTATTGAAACTTCTATAGCAAAACTATATATGCATCTACACAGCTTTTATTTTTTTATTTGTTTTGTTTAATTTGATAAAAGGCAAAATATGACAAGACAAGAAAACACTGAAATAAACTTCCTATATATCACCTGAAAGTAGGTAATTTGATTGGTAGATTGATTATGTGCCATCAAATCAATGTTGACTCATACCAACCATCTTGCTAGATTTTATCTTTCTTGTAACATATTTTCCAGAGTGTTCACTGCTAATCTAATAGTTGCCAGAGTAGCAGTGTAGTTCTTGACTGTTGAGTTGATAATTAGTTCTAAAAGGCAGAAAGTATTCATGAGTTCAATAATGAAGATACTGAATGGCCATCTCAAAGGTGTTTTTTCAAAAGGCAACTGGACTTTTTTTCCTTGAGGAAGACATTTTGCTTCTAATCCAAGTGAGAAGTGAAACTTTTTTCTGAAGAAAAAACAAAATCCAGCTGCCTTTTGAAAAAACACCTTTGAGACAATTATGACCTGCATGACTGAGAATCTCCATAGACATATTCAATGGTCAGTTCTAAGGCTGGTACCTGCTGTTGTTAGTTCTTTAAATTTAATCTTAATTTCATTATTTTCACTGTGTTCTTTGACTTTTACTGCTACAGCTTGCAGATCATTTACATTTTCAGCTAATCCAGTTACATAATTAACAGGTGGGATTCTAGCTGGCCGCACTGGTTCTATAGAACTGGTTGTTACGATTCTGTGCAGTTAGGAGAACCAGCAAATCACACCATTGGATGGTCCTGCCCCGCCCCACCCAGTCACTCCCCCACCTCACCCAGTCATTCCTTACCTGGCCCCCCAGTCACTCCTTACCTGGCACGTGTGCCATCCAACTTGCCCGCTAAATTGCTATTTTTCCTTTTTTTCCCCAACCATCAGCTGTTCCAACTATCAGCTGTGCCAGGAGATTTAGATTAAATAGTTGGATTTCTTGCTTTCTAGCTAATCTAAAAGCAGAACTGTACCTTCCTAACTTCTATTTTTCAGTGCAGACTCAGGTAGCAGACTGCAGAAAGATAGACCTTTGAATGAATCTGTGATTCTGTGAGCAACTCAATCTGCCTGCCTGCTTTGCCTGATTTTGGATAAAAGTTGCTTTTTTAAAAATAAAAAAAATTCAATATTTACATACATGGTGTGTTGTGAGTTAATTTTGAGAGTTTGCTTGCTAGCAAATTTTATAATTTTGCTTGCAAGTAAATTTTATGTGACAGACTCAGGCAGCAGATTGTAAAAAGGTAGATCTCTGAGTGAATCTAATTCTGGGAGCAACTCAATCTGCCTACCTGACTGCTTTGCCTGATTTTGCATAAAATTTTCTCTTTTTTATTAAAAAAATCAATATTTACATATATATTTATAATATTTACATAAAAGCCATACCCAGCCAGTCACGTGACAACCAAGCCACACTACAAATTAGGCCATGCCCACAGAACTGGTTAAGAAATTTGAATCCCACCTGATAACTAATATAGAAATCATTAGACCTGTGATGGTGAACCTGTGGCATGTGTGGCGGAAGTGGCACACAGAGAATCTTCTGCTGGCACACATGCGCATGCGGTGCTCATCCGACAGCTGATTGTTGGGTATCTGGCATGCATACATGGAGGGATGGGGGGGAGATGCACGTGAATGTGCAAAAATGTGCATGACACGCGGGGGTCTTGTGTGCGTGCACAGAGATATGTGGTGGTGGGGGTCACGCACATGTGCAGGCGGCATGTGGGCCCCCCGCGCACATTGCCTACTGGGTGCTGGCACACATGCAATTTTTGGTATGGGAGCCCAAAAAGGTTAGCCACCACTGCATTAGACTATTATACTCTACACAAGTTTTTGTATTTTTAGAACTGTAATTGATTTCTATAAGAAAGAAGATCGGAAAATATTACCAAAAAATAAAGTTCATTTATCACCTCTTGCCAGGAATACTACAGTACTTGTGTGGGCAATTGCCAAGAGTCAATAATAACTTTTAGGCACACACACCTACACAAAAGCAACATATGGTACATACGACATAATCTCCAACTTGTCTTGCATACCTTGATTCTTGCCTCACTGAGGCTTTCAAGTGTTCATTCAGGATTTTCATAATAAAATCAGAAATATAATGTAAATATAATGCTTCTGCCTTTGCCAGGTTTTTGTTGCAAAACCTCCAGATAAATCTTTTTACCAGGCACTAAGTGTACTTTGGCAAACAGCTTGTGATATTCAACTTCTACATCAGGTGAGCATTTTGTATATGCAATGATTAATAATAGAAACTGCTTGTCTTACACATTTATTACTAACTTGATACTAAAAATTTGGAACAGGTTATTGAAATGAATGAAATATGTGAAAACAGTACTTTTATTATGTCAAGTGTTATACAGTAATGTGGAACTTGACAAATTATAACATCCATCTTACCCCATCTCCTTTTTCATGTGCTCTTGTGTGGAGATGCTACTGTAAGATGTGGCTCAGGAAAGTTTCTTAGCCTTGTTAGTGTTTTCGAATGCAGTGAGCTATGCAATGAGAACATCTCATAGAAGAGATTGTAGCATTTTAGCTATCACTCCCTGCATTTGGCAAGTTGCTATACATTCTGAAACTGTTTTTGTTAATAATAAAATGCTTAGCTTCTTAGTCTTACACAAAGAAATATAAGTGGGTTTTTGTGTATATAATCACACTATGTTTTATTTATGATGGAGGATTGCTGTACCCTGAAGATTTATTGCTGAAATCTACGGGAAGCAAGATAATAAAAAATAGACTTCAATTCTATAAACCTATACTATAAAGTATAAACCTATTGTAAAAATCTCTTTTTGAGAGCCAACATTCAGAATGCTGAATATATAATTAATTTTAGTGCTTCTTCATTCTTTCTTTCATATCTTGGCCCTAGTATTTTAAAGCTACACTAACTTTCATTGTTTCTTCTCTTCTAGGTGCCTTGCTCTTCATTTTTTACTACTTCAAGAAAAAAGTCATTGAGATCAAATAGTGTGGTAAGCTTTTAATATTTGTCAGTCCTAAAATAAGTGCAGTGTGAATGTTTCAGTGATTATTTTTATGTACCAGAGCTAGCACTGATTATGTTACCTAGTTTGGATAATGAAACATCCACAAGAAAACAAGCTCAGAGAGCACCAGGGACTCCACAGATTAATTTCAAGATGCAATTAATTCTGCCTCCGCAGACTCATATAATTGAGAGGCTTGAAAAGTAACTCTCCAATTTGATTTAAGGAGTTGTGTGTAAAAAGCCAAATAATGGAGTTGGATGTCTATTTAAATTTTCTAGTTCTCTGTTGTAGAGTAATATGGATAATTTTTATTTGCACTTAATTAATATCAAATTTCAGTTCTCAAAGTATTTTTTGCTGGGGTCAAAACCTATATAGGTAGTCCTCACTTGACAAACAATCATTTTACAAATGTTGAAAGATAGGATAGCCATGGAATAGATGCTTTATGGTCCATAAACCACTCCGACCATCATGGAGTTCCATCATTCTGGAACACCCCACAATTATGTGATTGCTTGCCAGGCAGGTAGCTTTACAATTGGTCATGACATTCTGCAGTAACATAACTGCAATTTACATGGAAGCCAGCAGAAAAATGGTCATTCAAATGAATGGGTTTTCTTAACAGTTGTGGTACGTACTTAATGATTGCTGCGAGAAAGGCCAAAAAATTATTTCTAGTCATGTGGGTGCCATGATGTATGATCACAAATATTTTCGACCATAATTCCGGGCTCAGTTACGATTATAAGTTGAGACTATCTATGTTAGGAGACTTCCTACTACAAATTATTATTGCAATCTTTCCATGGTTTGCTATAATTTAATGATAAACATCATATTAATTGCCATGGAGAGGGGAATGAAGATGCTCATAATCCAAGAAATACCACATGTACATATCAATATATAATCTGGAAGTTACCCCAGAAAATAGGTTCAAGATCCAGGTGGATTTCAAGACCTTCAGACTTGAATACTGGGTCCTATCTAACAAAACATTGAGAAAAGTAAGGTTTTTCACTTAGGCAAGAAAAGCAAAACAGGTATAGATTAGATGAAACCTAGATCATTTGCAGTAACTGTGAGAGAAATCTTGAAGTCCTAGTGGACAGTCACTTAAATATGAGCCAGCAGCATATGGTAACAGCCAAAAAAGCCAATGCAGTCCTAGGTTTCATTAATGGAGAGATTGAATCAAGATCATATGAAATATTAGTATCATTTTATAAAGCCCTAGTAAAATTACACTTAGAATACTGCATCCAATTTGATCACCATATTATAAAAAAGATTTTGAGACTGGAAAGAGTGCAGAAAAGATCAACAAATATTAGGATGGCTAAAACATATGAAGAATAGTAGGAATTGGATATGTCTAGTCTAGTGAAAAAAAAAAGACGATGGTGACGTGATAGCAGTGTTCCAATATTTGAGGGGTTGTCATAAAGAAGGTCAGTCTACTTTCTAAAATATCAGAGCAAGACAAGAAACAATGGATGGGAACTAATTAATAAAAGAAGCAACCTAGAACTAAGGAGAAATTTCCTAACAGTGAGAAAAATTAACTAGTGGAATGGCTTGCCTCCAGAAATTGTGAGTGCTCCATTCTTGGATAGCCACTTGTCTGTAATAGTACAGAGTGTTCTGATTGACACTCTGTATCATTGAGGAGGTTGAGTTGGAAGACCTCCAAGGTCCCTTCCAACTCTATTATTCTGTTAATGAGGCAACATAATGCTCAGAGTTACCTTGAACCACGAGATGGGTAGCAAATTAATGTTACCATCGGCATTGACAAAATGACCATTAAGTCAATTGCAAAAGGCAGCTTTATTCAGAATCCTTACATCCTATGACAATACTTTTAACATCTACCTATCACAGGTCCTCGGGATGAACTTGAAAGGTATCTAAAAATACAAATTTTGTCTGAACATCAGGCTGTGTGACAAATGTTAATAATAGTTGGATAAAAATATCAAACCTAGTCAAAACAGCTTCCTGATTTTATCATAAACCATAATAAGTAGTTTTTGACATTTCCAAATGTAAACTCTTGGTCTCATAACACATCAGATTTAACTATGGTTGAAAGAAATTGTAGATAATTGATGTGGTAATACCAGGAGATAATACAGTAGAAGACAAAGAATTAGAGAAAATCACAAAATATCAATTGAAAGTTTATGGCATAAATTGGCTGTGGTGGTCCCAGTGGTTATTAACACACTAGGTTATCAGCAAATCTTGGATAGCACTTTAAAAAAATCTATGCATTGACAACATTTCCATCTGTCACTTGCAAAAGGCCAGACTGCTTGGATTTGTACATACGTTATGCTGATATATTATGAAGTACTAACTACTTGGGAAGAATTGAATGCATGTGAAGGCCAACAAACATAGCTTACACTAAAGAACTGTTATTTCACATTTTTCAGAATATAATAATAATTTAATATGTGTGCATAGGCCAGTGGTGGCTAATCTTTTTGGGCTCCTGTGCCAAAAATTGTGTGTGATTGAACATTCGTGCTCAACGTGCCAGCACCCAGAAGGCAATGCACCCCCCCCATGCTCCCTACATATGTGCACACAATCCCACCCCATCCCCCACTGCCCCCTTACCTGCACTGCGCCTCACAGCTGATTTTTGGTCAGTTTGAGGCCTTTTTTGGCCTCCCAAAGGCTTGAGGAAGGCTTCTTCAGGCTTCTACAAGCTTTGTAGGCTGAAATCTAGCCCTGTTTTGTCACTTCTGGTATTTTCAGAAAAACAGGAAGTGATGAAACGGCACTAGATTTCGGGCTACAAAGCTTGTTGAAGTCTGAAGAAGCCTTCCTCAAGCCTTTGGGAGGCCAAAAAAGGCCTCAAACCGATCAAAAATCAGCTGTGAGGTGTGCATATGTGCAGTGAGGTATGTTTGTCTGCAACTCGCGTGCTGGCACAAATGGCTCTGCGTGCCACCTGTGGCACACATGCCATAGATTTGCCATTTCGGGCATAGGCATTCTTTTTAACAAATTCATAATGAAGTTTTCAGAAAAGTTTAACCTGATGTACAAGTTTACAAAAAATTTTAACTTGACTAACTAAAATGCATTTGAGTTAATTGTTAAATTGAGATTTTTTTATTCTTTTGCCTTCTACAGAATGGACTCTTATATTTAGTACAACTAACACCACGCAAAGATTTATTTACAGACTTCTTGACAACTGCTAATTCAAAAACATTTATCATGATGGTAAAGCAGTGTTTTGGTAAAGCCTCAACTAAGCTACACAACAAATTGAAGTAAGTAAAACTAAATTTCCTCAACTGAAAAATAGCAGACTCTCTCTCTCTCATAGAAATTTGAAAATTTTAGAGTATAGGTAGTCCTCAACTTATGACATATCACTTAGTGATGATTCAAAATTATGACAACTTGCCCCCAACGTACAACCCATTTCCAAAGTTATATCTGGGGTTATTTACCATTACAACCAACCAAAGAGATGCTGAAACACCCTCCATCTATTTCTCTTTTATCCTGTCCTGTTAGGTCCTCACAGGCATTAGGCCTGCTTTGCCAGCCCACTGGGTTCCACATGTTCCTGCCTCCATCACTACCTTTCCTAGAGCTCAAGACATTGAGTTATGGAAAGAGGACAGGACGCTTCATTGCTGGGCCATATGACAACATTTCATAAGCAGACATCTTTTTCTGAGGAGCTGGTGAAGTTTTTGGCTTTCCTTTCCTTGCCAAATCTAGCCTTTTCTTACAAAGGTATTAGCATGTACTAATACAATGCACAAGCATTGGCTGATTTTTTTATTGTCAAAAATTGTATCCGGATTTATGGTAGACTTCAAAAAAAATCTTGCCAATAAGTAGGGTACATGAAATTGATGTTTTGTTTAATATCAGTTTGGCTTCCCATCTAATTTTTTAAGAAATTAAAATAAACTAAATAAAATCAGGTGAGCCAGTTAGGCAATTACTAAGGCAGATGTTTGCAAGCATACTGATACTTTCAGGTATCATATTTGGAGGCAAGGTTTTAAGAACATAATGAGCCCACTTGATCGTTAACAATTAAATTATATCTATTTTTTTAATGATTTTTGTTTCAGTTTATGGACTTACGAGGATGCAAGGAACTTGCTGAGAGATTTGGAGATTCCAGAAGAGGTTACAGCTGGTAGTTTACACCCAGAGGCATACAAATCTCTCTTTGAACGTATGGAACAGTCTAATCGAATTGATCGGAGTTTGTTCTGTGACATTGATTTATAGACAGATGACAGTGTAGTTCTTTAAAATGAAGACTATTTAATTGAGAAAATGAGAAGATGAGAAAACAATATGTACACCATCAGTTCTGTATAAAACATAGTATCTTCTAAATCGGTATTATACCAGAATAACAGTGAATGAAAAACATGGGGGAGAGGGAGGCATTTTTGTTTTAATCTTAAATACAACTTGTTTAATCTGTATCTTGCCTTTACTGTATTCCACTTTGTAAAATGACTATATAAGTTATAGTATGCTATAGCTTATACTGTATAAAATAAGCAATTCTTAATTTAAAATAGGAGTTGTTTCCCACTAGTTTATAGGATCAGGTTGCTTCAGATGTAACATTTAAAGATGGTTATATAATAAAATACTGGGAATTTTAAGAAATTGTCCATTGGGCACAGGGCAAGGTGAGATGGAAAATGTGAAGATAAAATTTGTAGTTCCAATGCATGAAACATATTGATATTCCATCAGAATTTTTTTTAAATATAACAAAACATAAGTATGTTTTCAAAATAATTGGTCTTTTAAGTTGTGTCAGCAATTAAAATTAGACCATGTAAACTATTTTGTTTCAGATTTGAATTTTAGGGCCCTGCCTATTCTATGGTACATCTAAGTATGGTACATCGAAATTGCTTGGAATGCATACTGCCTGACTGTATACTGCCTGACATACTGCCTGACAAATTGTGTGGCAAAGTAGAATGATTTACCTATAGGACAAGCTAATCTTAGCATTATAATCTCATTTGTATAAGACACGATGCTGCTAAACCACAAAGTAATGCAAACAGTCCTTTGTTTGTGATAACAGTTGGGATTGGAATTTCTGCTAAATGATGTGGTCATAAAGGGAGTGCAAAGAGGGGCTAAGAGAAGGTGTGTGGGTGAGGAAGAGTTATCCCAGTGACATTGGAGCTTCTCAGCCACCTTACACAGACTTTCTGGGGAAGCCACGAGAAAGGCCACAAATAGTGACACATGATCATAAGGTGCTGCAACTGGTTATAAGCGTGAAACCAGTTGCCAAGCACCCAGATTGCAATCATGTGATTACTGGGATGGCCAGAACTCTTAAGGACTGGTCATCAACATGAGGTGTTCAGCACTGTTGTAACTTTGAATGGTCACTGAACAAATAGGTGTAGATTGAGGACAATTTACAGGAAGATTTAATACAGATTCAAATAAGTATTATCTGAAGCTCAATTGGTTTAAAGATTGCAAAACTAAGAGTGGACTTTGCACAAAATCAGATGCAAATATCAGAGACAACCTAAAATAACAAGATAAATAATTTTACTTTTATATTAGGAAGGATTGCCTGTTCAAAAACATCCACAGAATCCATTGAAGTTGTAGTGGCAATTTACTTCTGCTCTTGTATCCTCCTTCACTTGCACCTAATCTCTCTTGCACTCTTCCTGGTCCACCCTCATGCTGTGCTGTGCCTCTTGCACTCTTCTTGACCCTCCCCAGCACTACCATGCACACTCCCTCCTACCTGGAACCTTTGTGGTGATTTCCCCACTGACTGGAAATCGGACAAGAAATTGCTTCATCTAATACTTGGGATTTAATTAATGACAGCCAGAACTACAAGGATTGCCATTGCTAAGTGATGCAGCTGTGCTTTATGACTTAGTAAATGTGCTTTGTCATCTACTAAAGGAATTCCAGTCCCAATTATTGTTGTAGTCAATTGAGGACTACCTGTACTTGATAGATGTTTGCAATCTTCTCCAGACTAAGCAACTTCCAATTGTTCCTCATAAATATCTCCTCCACATTTATCACCGTCCTTTCTAAAATGTACCTAGAACTGGATGCAGAATTCCAGATCAAAAACAATGTAAAATAGAGAAAAGCAATGACTTCTCTTGGTAGAGTCTAGGATTGTATTTTTTTTTTGCAGTTATATGCTATTGCCTATATTCAGCATCTAATCTTTAATCAAAACACCCAGATTCTTTTTTGCATGTAGTGCTGCCCAGTATATTTTAATTTTTCCTACCCAAATATAAGACTTGGCATTTGTCACTATTGAAATTTATCTTGCTGGTTTCTACTCATTTATTCCAGTTTGATAAGTTGCTATCTCCTTAAGCTTGATATTGTCCTCTGTTTATTTTCCCTTTTTTGTGTCATCTACAAATTGATTCAATTTTCTAACCTTTCATTCAAGTTATATGGTCAGGGGCACAAAGGCTAGAATGGAGCTCTTGTGTAAACCATTCAGTTCTTCTTTCCAACTCAATATTCATCCAGTGATATATGAACCAGTAGTCTGGTTCATATTTTGCCATGCTCTCTTCTAGCATTTTATTGGAGACTTTGTTGAATACAAGTTAAACTGTCCACTGTCTGCTTCTAGTTAAATTGTCATTGTTATCAAAAAAGACAATTTGGTTGATTTGTCATGATCAGTCTGTCTCCCCATACCACAGCAATATAAACTTTCATAAATAAATGAAGAAAATATAGTTGATTTATTTGTATGTTTGGGAGAAAACCAATGTTATTTCCAGGAAGCATCAGAATGAGTGAGAGACATGCAGACATTAAGATTCTTAATGTTTGTTAAGCTCTGACTTAAGTTTGTTTAGCTCTGACTTTTAAATTAAAGAAAATGCTGGTAACTATTTGAGTCATTTAGATGATTCTAAAACCTATTGTGATGCCTCCTATTTCTTTGGCTCTTTTGTTAGTTTCCATAAAACTTAAGCAATTAAAATAAAAATAATTAAAATTTGGATTTTTTTCTGGACAGATGCAAATAAGGCAAATATTAACAAAAACAAAAAGGTAATTGGGTTTTGTTATTGCTTATTATCCAAACTCTTATGTACATTTAATTCCAATGTTTCATTTCTCCTTGCTTATTCTGAATTGCTATTTTAATACTTTCATTTGAAGAGAACATTTTACAGTGGAGATCTCCTTTTCGAGAACTTCATAATTTCATTGTGAATGTTTTCGTTTTTTAATAAAATATTTTAAGTTGTTATTCCTTCTTGATGAAACATTTCTTCATTCTTTTATGACTAAGCACACAAAGTAGGCAAAAAAGTTAAGACAAAGTCCTAATCAGTTATAAGCAGCCAATGACCCCTGATGTTAATCTGCAAGGCAAGAATTGATAAAAGGGAAAAAAGTCATATACACAGAAAATCCATTGCTTTTCACAATAGAGAACGCACTTAAATAATGAGAATGAATTCAGTGGAAATTGACTTGGGACATGAGAGGTTAAAAAAAGATGACACCATGATGACTGAAACTTCACTCCTTTTCCATTCTTCACATGCAAAACAAGGGGGAACGATAATCATGTGCTTGTCACCATCTTGACTTTTTGGGGAGGGGGGGCTTCTATGGAACCTATTGGGGGCAAGGATTGTTTATCCAGTCTTACAATTTGAGCCATTGATGAGGGTGATGAACAGTTTTCACAAGCTACCTAAGCAGACTACATGAGAGATACAATTGAAATCATACTACTTGTAAAAGGAGTGTTTTTTTGAAAATTAAAAGTCTAAAATAAAAGGCAATTACTTTATGTGGCCATGATTGAGATTACATGATAGCAATCTTCCCGTAGCTGAAAAGATGCCACTTAAAAAAAAAAAAACATCCAGATCCAGGCATTTTTTTCTAGTTTCAGATGGCAAGTTAAGAGAATAAAGGATTTAAAGCTACAAGAGGGCAGATTTCAATTGAATGATAGACTGTGAGAATGGTTCAATATTGGAAACATTTATCAAGAGAAGTGGGGGGACTCTTCCGAGACATATTCAAATGAAAGTTAGAGACATTTCCATGCATACTCAGGTTATGATTAGGGTTGGAATCAGACCAAGGTTAAGGTTATGATTAGAGTTGAATTTTTCCAATTATAGTGATCTTAAAGATAATTCTAGAAAAAATAGTTTTAGTATATAAGAACAATAATTTCTTTCTAGGCATTAGCAGTACATTTGTATCAAAAAGATATATTTTTTTAAATCCTTTTGAGTCAATGTTGACTCCTAACAATTGCCTGACCAAATCTCTACACCTTTCGTGACAAAATTTAAAAAATGGTTTGCCATTGTCTGCTTCCTAGGGCTGAGAATGGATGACTGGCGCAAGTTTAACATGCTGGCTGAATTTATGTTCTCCCAGTTTCTAGCCTAATACTTATCACTTCACTGAACTGGCTGTCTCAAACCTAGAGATTTATATTAATACTTATTAGATTTTAATAAGTAGTTTTTAATGATTAGTTTTTAATCTAACAATCTTAATTTAGGCTTCCTACCACTTGCGTTGTATTTTTTGCTATCGGAGTGGAATTAAGAGTTTTTTGTTTGCTTGTTTGAAAAGTAAACACGTTTAAAAGCAAGAGACAAAATTGAAATTGTTCAGGCCAAATAACTATTATCCCCATTACTTTCAATGAACAGTCCTGTATGCTCCGTATGTTACCATTTAAATACTATTTATAACAATCCTTTTCTGCGTTTTTAATAACGGGGTGAGGAAAGGTTGCACCGGGGAACGTGACGAAGGCGGGCTTTTTTTTTTTTTTTTTTTTTTTATTTCNTTTTTTTTTTTTTTTTTTTTTTGCTCGAAGGAAAAATAATTCCGGTGGCAGCCAGAGCGGCGTCACGTGGGGATCGAGGCGGGAAGCGTGTTGATCTGCCAGCTTTTCCGTTCGTTCCCTGCTCTGCGGAGCGGCAATGGAAAAATTTGTCAGCCCGGGCAAAGGCAACGGCTTGCGCCTCTTGAACGCGGTGAAACCGGGCCAGTTGCTGTACCGCGCGGCGCCCTTCGCTTACATCGTCAGCAAGAAGCGCCTCGGAGGCGTGTGCGAACGTTGTCTGCGCAGGTATTGGCTGAGCCTCCTTTCTGGTACTCTCACGCGGCGCTTTTTCCCCTTCCGTTTCTGCCTCCCGGCGGCGAAAACAAGCCGCTGGGTTCTCGTCCCTTGGAGTCGCCTTATAGATCTGAGCCGTAGCACTTTGGATAGCACGATTCAGCAAGGGGATAACCTTAGAGAGAGGAACAGGATAATCTTGCATTGCATTTTCCGAGGGGGAGGAAGCCTCATCGGTTGAGTTTCTGCTGTCTTTAAATCTGGGAAATGGCTTATGGCGGGATGCGGAAGAATTTTTGCAAGCACGAACTCCCTGGCATAGGTTGTCCCAAAGGTGCTTTTTCAGGAGGCAACTGGACTTCCTTGTTTTTCTTGGAAGACATTTCTCTTCTCATCGAAGAAGCTTCTTCAGCTCTGACAGGATAGTGGGGAATGGAAGAATTTATATTCTTTGCAGACAGCTGGTCATTTGTATCCTTTTAGAGGGTCGTTGAAGCACTTGGAGGTTTATCTGTGTCCTCAGGGTCTCCTAGTTGTTGTAGTTTACTCCCGGAGCACTACTCAGGTGACCCTGTGCACAGAGATAAACCTCCAAGTCCTTCAACAACCCTCTGAAAGGATGCAAATGACCAGCTGTCTGCAAGGAATATAAACCCTTCCATTCCCACTGTCCTGTCAGAGCTGAATTCTTGGATGAGAAGTGAAACATCTTCAAAGAAAAAACTAAGTCCAGTTGCCTCCTGAAAAAGCACATTTGGGGCAACCATGACCTGGATGACTGAGAATCTCTACAGTCCCTGGAATAGGTGTTTTTACCTTTGGCTCACTTTAAGCCAAGTATTTCCTAACTATATCGATTATGGAGATTTATGCACAGAATCACAAAGATGCAGCCTTATAACTGCAAAATATTACTGTAAATCACAAGTAAAACTATCTCCTGGACATAGACAAAGAAGTTTATGCATCCAATGTAGCAGGGGCATTTTCATTCAGTAAATGTTTTCTTCCATTATTTTTTTGTAGCAAAGATAATAATTTTATATATTAAATCATGAAGTGGTTTAATTTTACATCAATGTGTTGTGTGAATCCTGATTTAAGAAAATTTGTTTAGCTTGTCATAGCTACTATGAGTTCATCATATGTAATAATGTAAATATAGGTAGTCCACTGAACAACTATGTTCAGTGACCATTAGGAGTTATGGTTGTACTGCATGTATGGTAGTTAGGTCAGGTCCTTGAAGTTATGGCCATTGCAGTGCCCTCATGATCGTGCATTAAAAATTCAGGTGCTTGAATAAGCTTTCTTGTGAAGTTTCAAAGTGTCAAGAAGGCCACTCTCAATTTGGACAACATGGGAAGAAGCATTGGAAGAAGAAGAAGACTTGGAGATCAATTGGGAGTGGCAAGGTGGCCAAAAGGACAGAGATGGAAGGGAAGGCAGGTGGATGAACAGGGGACAGTCCTGTATCCTTTACTGAGCTCAGGACTGGGAGAGAGGAAGCTGGAAATGGTTTGGCTTGGAGTATGTCCTCACCTAACAACTGGGTGGGATTCAGTTAATGAAAGCAACCAGGACTGCTGTTGCTAAGTGAAGTTGAGCTTTACGATTGCATTGCTTTGTAATAGAAATGCCAGTCCCAAGGGCCAGCATTAACTGAAAGCTACATGTAAAGAACCCCTCACTGAAAATAAAATCTTCCTATAATTGTTCGATAGAGGCAATTATCAGGTGGTGAATATGTACATGTGGAAATTATTCCTATGCACTGAAAGATAGCTTTAGTTCACAATGTTGAGTTCTTGTTGGACATTGTGAGAAAAGGAAAACCGGGCTTTGAATCTGCCAAACTTATATATCATCATAATGATTATATATCATCAGAATGATAGCAGGCCTGAAATAAAATACTATATATTAAAGTGTCAGCTATAATGAGTTCCTAAGGATAACAAAATCTTTGTAATCCTGCTGAGCTGTTGCTGTTAAATGTGATTTTGCAAAGTATATAGTTTTGAAAACTGAGAAATAAGGAACTGAAAGTAGCCGAAGGATAGAGATTTGAGATGTACCGAGTATATGTGGAGACTGTCAGTATGAGAGAACAAGGAAGTACTATAACTCCAGTAAATTTCCATTTATTGAAGGACTGTCAGAAGAAAGGTATAAAAGAAGGAGATGTGTCTCAGATTGTGACCACTAGCTGTAGCTATACCTAGCTATGTCAGTGGACTTCATTGCAATGAGTTATTGATATAAGTTGTGTTATGATGGCTGTTCATGTTCCAAATTGCTCATGAAATAAACCTCTGAATCTTAAAGTAAGAATTATTTTTATATTGTTGTTTTCTGTTTCTTTTATTGGAATATTTTAATGACAACATATACCAAGTAACATTAATTAAACAATACAAGCAATTTATAATATTGATAGCTTATTCCAATCTTAAGATCTTATGTCATAAGAAAATTTTAAAAAGCTATTAAAACCACCAACACATCAGAGGTACCATTCACTTAACTAAGGGCTAGCCCTTGACTAGAAGACTGCTGCTTTTGTATGCTTTTGAAACACACAAACAAACCAGATTATATATTAAGGGACAACCTTAGCTTGGATTGGAGCATATTCCAGAATGGCAGACCCCGTAGAAGGCCTTTTGCCTTATCTAAGCCTGATACACCTCACAAAAAAGGAATTATCAACAGGATCTCTTTAAATAACTAGACCAAAAGGACAGATTTGATTTTGGCAAGGTGTTACCTAATGGCGCTACATTGCAAAAGGCTTTCAAGGGAAACCAGAACTTTAACTTAAGCCCAGAGGTTTGTTGCAGTCACTTCTGAAGAAGCTTTCTTCTTTGATAAAGGTGACCTGTTAGGAGCTAACTGCTGCATTGTTTACCAGCATTAGATTCTAGGTTGCTTCCAAAGGATAAATGTACAGTATTGCTGTTGTGCAACCATATCATAAGTTGACAGGGAAATTTAATCATACATGATAACTGGCACATCACCTGAGGCTGAGAAAAAAAAGGTAGGGGAATAGCCCCCCCCCCCCCCTNCCCCCCCCCCCCATTACTGATTTGTGCTCTTTGGAGATTTAATTGGGTATATGCAGTACCTGAATATCCATATTGGAATCCAATTCTTACAATGAAGGAAGACTGAAGTTAGAATATTAGTCCTAGAAGGTAACATTCTTGAGATGTAATAATTGTAAGGAATGCAGATGATGTAGGAAACATTAATTCTCAGAATAGAGAGAACTGTTACATTAACACAGACCAGGTTTTCCCAATGCTACCAAGAAAATATCTAAGTATCTGCTAAGAGCAAGGTACAGGAAAAAAGTCTAAAACTTACAAACTTTGAAACCTTGGCCGTACACTGAAGGCTCTGATGTATGTTCTGCAGTGACTATATCTTCTCTATATCTTCCAGAATTTAAAAAATAACAGTAAAAACTCAGCCCTGGGTAGCATACCTCTTTTCTGCTGTGTAATTTTCCCCCCCAGATTTTGGGAACAATCCTGTTAAAAATAGCAATTTTGTTTAAATGGAAAAAAACTTGGGAGGATTTTTTTTTCAACAAACCTCCACTGGATGGCAGTAGATGAATGCTGAAAGAGAAGTTTATTTTTATGTAACTTGCAGTATAATAGAAAATGAGACCTAGGTTTTAGCCTTTATTGTTGTCATTTGCCGTACTCTAGTTTCCATATTCAAAATTAGTGCATAATAAAATTGTAAAGCTTCAAGGTAATTACAGTATGTTAGACTTAAAACTATCCCTGGAAAAGAATTGTACATATACATATGAGTAATTTATAAAGCTGAATAACTATAATGGGAGATGATCACTCCAATTTATTTATTTGCTAGGTTGATATTTTGGTTTTCTTCCAGGAACTGAAGAAAGTAGGCATAATATGTTCCATAGATAGGAAAATCAAAAAGCCTTAGCCTTTGTGCCTATGATACTAATTCAGTGCAGTTCTTGGTGCTGTCTGAGCTTGGTTGTTTGCTTGCAGACATTTCATTACCCAGTTAAGTAACATCATCTGTGTGAATGTATTGACTTTCACTGATGATGTTGCCTAATTGGGTTATGAAATGCCTGCAAGTAAACAACCAAGAGAACAAAAGAACTCCATAGTTCCTGAGCTATAGATATTCTGTTCTGTAGGCAAGCTAATTTAGATAAAGGGGCACGAAGTAGAAAACAGGATGACTTGGGGGGGGGGGGTGGGAGGCCCAGGNAAAACAGGATGACTTGGGGGGGGGGGTTGGGAGGCCCAGGGCTGGTGACCTGGTCTATATTAGGCCTTCAAGGATCTCCCTACCTCTGATAGATTCCCTGCTCCATTTAATGCTGATGTTTATTTAATGACCACATCAGGGATTGCAGGAGGCAGAAGTTGTTAAAGCCCCTGTCACACTGCACCAACGGATGGAAAGAGGATGTAAAACGGAGAAAAACACTTGTCATCCATTGGTTAGAAACGATTGTCGCATCCTATTGGGTAACGCGATGCTTCTGTTCTGTACTCACTGCTCTGTTTTGCTTCCTCTCGTATCCGTCACAACCGTCTATTGACATTCATCCACTCAGAAGGTTGTTGAGCTGCTCAGACATTTATTGAGGGCCGGAAACATGTAATCCAATGGCAAAATCCGTTCTGCATACCGCTTGGCATACGGGGGACACCGTCTGCAATCCGTTTACGCATCTCTGCCTATATCGCTAGGCATGCCGCTGCGCATCTCGCCGCAACTCTAAATCTGGTTCCATCCAGCGGTAAACGGACGAGGGGAGGGAAGCGGAACGGACGGCGCAGTGTTAGTCGCGACGGACGGAGAACGATGAAAGAGGATGCAGCTACGCACTCTCACGTCTCAGTACGCATCTGCCTGCATCCTGCATAGGGACATTCTGCTCTGCATCTCTACGTGCATGGCCCTCATAGCGCTCATCCGCTCTGCATTCCGCGTTCTGGCACCGGCTGTCCATCCGCTTCAGCCGCTAGGCTTCTCGTTCCGCCCAGTCCGCTTTTCCATCGCTCTGCGTTCTCCCCCCGATCCGTTCCTATTCCGTGTTTATCCGCTTCTGCTTTATAGCAAAGATTTTTGCCTTTTTGAGAAGAGATAATAACAACGGATGGAACATTTTTCTCGTCCGCTGTGTCCTTTTTACAAACGTTTTGCATCCGTTGGGCAGTGTGACATGGCCTTTAATGAGGCTGTCTTGCCTAATGGCCTCCACAACATGACCATAATGGGCAGGCTCCATTATGGTCATATCTCAAGGAGTACTTATATAGGATACTCAAGACAGTCTCCTAAGAGAAAATGACTAGCCCTTAGCCCTCAGTGAATTTCCAATGCTGAGGATGGAGTAGAAGCTGGATTTCCCTGTTCTCATCCCACACCTCACCAGTTATATTACATTTGTGGGCAGCAGTTTTCTGTATTAGTTGCAATTTTGTAAATTATCTTTATGGGTTGTTCCATCCCAAATCAGTGATCTGTAGTGATCTGAAAAATAATTAAAAAAGTTGGATGGCTTATAAATTCAAAATAACTAAATAAATTGGAGACATAGGAGACAAGGTCTAGTTCATAACTATAATTAGCCAGATGGTTAAAATGTTAACTGTTGAATTTACTTGGTTAACGCAGAATTCAGGAAAAAAAATCCCAAATTCCCATTGCAGACTCTTCTAACATCTTTTCCATTCTTTCATCTGTGTAAACAAATTATGCAATGCAAATAGACTGCTTTATTTCAAGGCATTTAAAATTGAAACAACTTCCTTTTGTTATCCCTTTGATATGAGGGAGAACATTTGTAAAATGTTGAATTGATACTTAAATATTTAACTGGTTTGTTTCAGATTTTGAAAGTTTATACATTTTACTTTTGTACTCAATATATAAAGGTGTGAAAGATCAGAATTGTTACTGCAGTCTTCCGGAGGGTGACAGTTGCACAGCTGAAAGTGAAAAAGTAATTGGGCATAAAAGACAGTTAAAAAAAAGATAGTATATATCAGGCTCCTTGTCCTGTTTGACATAAATAAATAAAAGCAAAGCATTCACCTACTATTTTTCAAGAATAATGCCTAATAGATTTTTTTTAATGTGAAAATTGTTGGGTGATTGTAGACCAGAGTTGATCTTGAAATGTATAGTATCTATAAAAAATATGGATAGTAAAAATAGGCTGATGATTATCAAGGTTTCTCTAACAAAGTGGCAGAGAAATAAGTAGATTTTCTAGTAAGTAGATATTTTATGTTCGATGGTGCCCAACATTTTGTGAATAGGAGGCTCCATCAGCCTGCTTTCAAAATTTCAAATAAACCCATTGACTTTCATTGGGGTAAATTATTTTGTGCATCATGATTTTAGGTGCTGCACTGCTGAAGAAAAGGATGGTGTGTTTGTTTTCAGTGGTGTTTTTTCTGTTGAGGATAAGCGATTGCAAGTATCAAAAAATGTAGAAATAAAATATGGTAACAGTAGGACTGTTTAGATAGAAAGTGATTTTAGAAGAAAAATAGTGTTTATAGCCCAAAACTGAGCATGCTGTTTTCTCAAAAATCCAAGATTTCTAGTTACTGGTATTAATATGTGACAAACTTAATCATATAAGGAAAAAAACCCCATAAGAAACAATAGCTATATGACAAGGGTTTATTCCCCATGCCTTTTAAAGCAGAAATTATGGATATAGTCCTTGATTTATGATCATTTGTTTAACAACCGTTCAAAGTTACAGTGCTGAAAAAAATGAATTACAACTGGTCTTGCACTTACAACCATTGCAGCATCCCTATGATCGTGTGACAAAAATTTGGGGGCTTGGCAAATGGCATGTATATTTATGATAGTTGCAGTAACCCAGTGTCATGTGTTCACCATTTGCAACATTCCTAGGGGGCTTTTGTCAAGCAAAGTCAATGCAGGAAGTGAATGTAAATGTTGCATGAGGGAGAAATTGACATTAAAATATGGGCAATAGTTATTGCAATATGCAGTTGCAAATTAGTTTCTGTTTATTGTCTTGAGAAGATAAAAGGGATAATTTATATATATTAACTGAAAGTTTTACCTTAGGCTACATTACAATAAGCATACGTATATAAATTCATGTTGTTAGCTTCTCAGGCCTAGAATAATTTTCTTATACAGCTTTAAATATTTATATATCTGTTTCATTATAATATCACTGGGATTTAAACAGCTTTCATAAAACACAGCATTTCAATTTACATAATTTTACTTGAACAGAATTCCGTATATTGTCTTCCATTCACATCATTTCTAGGGATTAAAAATGGTTAGAGAGAAAAATTGCAATGAGATCCTTTGTTTAAACAAAAATATTAGTAATTCCATTGGGAAAAGCTCTTTTGTTACCCATAAAATTATTTTTATTTTGTACTCAATAGCTGAAAGGTATTATTAATATTATAACTATATAGTACTATTTCTAATTTTTCCAAGAAACAATTATATCAAAAATACAATTAAGAAGGGTGTTCTATATGTAAATGGTTGACTCCTAGACTACAGTTCTGATTGGTCCAGTAAAGTAAGAAGTGGATTCATAGGAACAATCCAAAGAGCTGCGAAAGGCGCGGCATATTTCAAAGGAATGCCCTAGGCTGAAAGCAGGCAGGCCAGCCCTGTAATAAAAAAGGCTGCCTCGGCTGCAGCAAAGTGTTTCCCTATTCTGACTACTGTTTGAATAAAGCCTTTTGTTTGTTTGGAACCCGGTCTACCTCGTGTGTTTTCCGAATAAAACACTGGTGACGAAGGATGGGAATCGTCCTGAAACGCGAAACCTGCACCACGGTTGAATAAGAAAGCGACGCCAGCAAGAGATGTCTGGAAGCACGCACCGCCCCCGCAACCCTTCAATCCTGCGATGAGGATTGGGAGTCATATACAGATTGGCTTCCAATGTATCTGGAGAGGCAATGAAATGGATGACATCTCGGAACAAACGCAAGCGAGCTGTATTTCCTCACCCCATTGTGGACAATAACGGTGTTCAAGAATGGCAAAAAGCCCTTGCGAAAGCCCCGAGACGTTAAGCAACTAACGTGGCCGATAACTACAAAGAATCCTCAAAGCACACTCGCTTCTCGGTAGTGTCAAAGCTAATAAACGCGGGCATTGAATTCTAAACCGCAGAGACCAGCGAGAAAGGGGGAGACCGTCGCCGATTTCGTGGCTGCTCCCTAAGACAAATAGGGGGTGAGTGGTTTTGACTTCCTGAATATCGACGAATCCCCAAATCAGCCCCAAGAAGAAATTAAAAAGCCAGACGAGTTCCGTTTGCGTTAAAGGAAAGATAGAGAACAACTTGACACCCTAGGGGGGTTGGAAACCTGTGGACCACGCAAATGGGAAACCGCCTATTGTTTTACACCCCATAAAAACCTGACGGGTCCATTAGAATCTGTTGGGTGACTATAAGGCAACCCGTGGAACCACGCTTTAACAGAACCAAAGCGCATACCCGGTTGCCCAGTAAGTCCAACATTTGCTTCACTCTCTGGGCAAGGGCAAAGTTTTTGGCCTAAACTGGAACTTGGCGGCAAGCCCTATCAGCAACTCCTCAGTGGACCCAGAAAACAGCAGAAGGCCGCAAACTATTAGTCACGACACAAGGGCGCATATCAATGCACCAGACTCCAAATTGAGTAAGCGTGGCCACCGGGCGTTTTTCCAAAGTTGATGGAAACGTCTCCTTAATGGCATCAGGGAGTCGTTCCCTATTTCGACGAACGTCCCTAATCTCGGCCAGAGATGAGACTCAATTAAAGAAAAAGACTCGACCAGAAGTACTAACAAAATTTAGGGAATATGGCCTTAAGGTAAAAAGGAAAATTGCTTCCCTAATGAAAAAAAGCGTTGAATTCTTGGGCTACTCATTAGACGGTGAGGGCATACCACCCCAATGATAAAAAAATCAAGGCAATCCAAGAAGCACCTGAAACGCGAGAACAAAACAGAAACTGCAAGTCTTTTTTAAGGACTTAATTAATTTTTATTCATGTATTTCTGCCAAACAAGGGCCCTATAGCTTGAACCGTTACAACCGTCCTCTTAGATAAAAAGGCAACTGGACGTGGGGTAGCAAAGAAGGAATGCTTTACCAAAATATTAAAAAGTTTGCTACGTCAACAAACGTTCTTATCCAAATTTAGAACACACTGCCTTTTTAAGAGTGACCTGCGCGCTTCAACCATTTGGAGTAGGTGCCGTCCTTAAGCCAACCAACTTCCTTTGATGGCAGTAGAAGCACCCGTCGCATATTATTCTAAGGACTCTATCAAAGACCTGAGCGAAATTACAGTCAACTGGACAGGGAACCCCTAGCAATAGTGCTGGAGTAAAAACGCTTCACAAATATCTGTACGGGCGGGCCTTTCAAATTATAACGGATTCACAAACCACTGATGGGAATTTTTGGCGGGAAACAAGCCGACGCCTAACATACTGTCACCAAGAATGTCTAAGATGGTCAGAGTTCCTTGCAGCTATTCCTATACTCTGACACATCGGGCCAGGGAAACAAATTTTCCCATAGCGGACGCTTTGAGCAGAGCACCCTACGAACCACTGAATGAAGACCCGCACCAGCAATGACATCGCTGCAATAGAGACTTGTTCCGATCTATTCCCATCCTGCCTATGATGTCGTTCAAGAGCCACCGCTAGGACTCATTTTGACTGCCCGTGTTCTTGGCCTGGGTAGGTACAGGCTGGCCGGGAGACCCAAACAACTGAAAACTTTTAAACCGTTCCGGTCCCAGAACAGACTGAACTTTCTATTCATAAAGGGGTGTTTGTTGTGGGGAGATCGGGTGGTCATCCCAACGCAAGTTTGCCCAGCCGCAAGGGTACTAGAGTTATTGCAGCGAGGGTCACCCTGGGAATGGTTAAGATGAAAAAAGCCTGGCCAAGGAGCTATGTGTGGTGGCCAGGTATTGATAAGGACATAGAGTATTGGGTAAGCTCTTGCCATACAATGCAGGGAATTCAGACCTTCTTTGCCTCCAAAAGCACCCATCAGGGACTGGAGACTCTAGGGGACCGTGGTCCCTAGAATTCATATAGACCTTCGCGGGTCCAACCAAGGGGCATAACCCTTTTCTGGTTTGTCTTGATGCCTACTATCAAATTGGCTTGAAGTAAAATCATGCCATCAACGACAACAGAACGCCTAATAAAAAAATTAGACGACCTTTATTCGCCACCTCCACTGGTCTACCAGAACGTTCTGTCTCGGACAATGGACCCACAACTAAACATATAAGCTTGCAATTCGAGCAATAACTAAGCCCTCCCTAGGTATCAGACATGGCCCTAACCGCGCCAGGCCCATCCGGCTGCCAAACGGCAGAGCCAGAATGAGAATGGCCGATTTACAACGAAGGGCTAGAAAGATGGACATAGGGGATGTCCAACAAAAAGTAACCGTTTACTCACACTCCAGCACATAAACGCCCAGATACAGTTACTAACAAGTCCCGGCGGAATTACTTTGGGGCGTGAAATTACGATCCACACTTGACGACTTACACCCAAATTTTAACCCAGAAAACCCCCCTGAAATTCGCTCCAACAAAAAGGTTTAGGCAATTCGAAATAGGCGACTTGGTAATACGGCCAAAAGAACTTCACAGGTGAACCGTTTTGTGGGTACCAGGACAATTACCCCAGTTACAGGCCCCAAATCCTTCCGTTTAACAGTAGACGATGGAGGGAGTGGAAGCGGCACAATGACCAGCTTCGATCCCGAATAAATAGAGAGGCCCACAGACACACAACCAGTCGCCGACAATACGACAACACCTCAAACCAGGGTGGGGGGGGAAAGGCAAGAAGTTAATAAAGAACCGTTTTAAAAAGGACGCAAAACAAACGAATTGTACGAACACAGAAAAGAGGCAAATAAAAAGACTCACTGTTTGAAGAGACTTGCGGAAAGAAGACCCATCGGAAGGGCCCAGCAGGCCAGCTCAACCTGCCCAATGGAAACGGGTGGGAGCGGCAAAACGCCGGCCTAAGCAACTCAGCGGTGGTAAAATGGCTGACTCAACCTTCCAGATCCGGTTCCAAGAGCGAAGATCGGAAGACAACAGCAGCCCATCCGAACCGGTCCGAAGTCTTCGCTAAGAATGAACCGCGCAAGTTCAAATCGAGTCCGGAGAGCCCCCACTATACCTGCGTGACTAATGTAACTACGTAGGGACTGAACTAAGAGGGGAGGGGGTGTTCTATATGTAAATGGTTGACTCCTAGACTACAGTTCTGATTGGTCCCAGTTAAAGTAAGAAGTGATTGGTGTCAGCTAGGAAACATCAAAGAGCTGCTGAAAGGCGGCAAATTTCAAAGGAATGCCATAGGCTGAAAGCAAGGCAGGCGCAGCCTGTATAAAAGGCTGGCCTCGGCTGCAGCCAAAGTGTTCCTATTCCTGACTACTGTTTGCAATAACGCCTTTTGTTGTTGGAACGCCGGTTCTTACCTTGTGTGTTTTCCGAATAAAACAAAGGGAATCTATAATAAAATCTATTTAAGCACAACTAGTGAAATATAATTCTGGCACACAAAACCTGATGATAAAATATCTAAAAAAAAAAGGCAAATTTAGCCCCATGCTCAAAATATATTGGTATGCTTCCTGGATAGAGGTTTGATTAATGGGAGCTCCTAAATAATAATGTTATCTTCATTGCTGTCATTTACCTAATTATACTTAATGAAACAGCACTATATGTGGAACATTACCACATCCTGCATATCACCTAAACTCTTGTGCAGCTGAAGCAGAAATTTTCAACACCTTTTGGTTTATACCAGAGGTGATATTCAGTAGGTTCTGACCAGTTCTGGAGAACCGGAAGCGGAAATTTTGAGTAGTTCGGAGAACCGGTAAATAACACCTCTTGACTGGCCCTGGCCCTGCCCCCAACTATTCTCTGCCTCCCGAGTCCCAGCTGATTGGCTGGGTCTTCTTTTATTGCCCGATACAGGAGAACAAAGCTGAAAAGCACGTTAGTGGGGTGGGGAGGGAATGGGGATTTTGTAGTAACCTTCCCCTGCCATGCCCACCAAGCCATACCATGCCCACCAAGCCACACCCACAGAATCGGTTGTAAAAATTTTTGAATCCTACCACTGGTCTATACATTGTGTTAAGTCAATGTAGTTGTTATCATTTGTTTAATAAGCAATTGGTTGAGCATACAGATTGTGTTAAACACTAAGTTATAATGTAATAGTCACTGTGGACAGATTCAAACAGTGTGCTAAGCCAAAATTAAACAAGTCCTATAGTTTTGGGTGATGTGTGAGCCAGGTCTTAGCTTTTTTTCTTATATTAGATAAGAAGCTTGTATTATTCACACAATTAAAGGCTGGGGAAAAAGACACTAATCACATATTAATATAATATAGTGATCTTGGCGTCAAGGATTCTTTTTTGTGATTATCAGAACCATCTCTAATCATTAAAAAGTGATAATTTCACATGGTTTTGAGGTGAATGAACTATAGTGTAAATCCTAAAATACATAATTAAAAAACAAAGGATTCCTGAAACACAGACACAGACACATAATCTATCATGTAATCTAGTCTCCTCCCCCACAACCAAATATTTCGTATGGCAATTTCTTTTTTGTCATAAGGTTTCTATTCCGGATTCATAACATTCAGTTTTGGAGACACATGCAAGGGTTTTTGGGGAAAAAATTAAGATAAATATAACTGGAATAGATTTTTATGTGTTTATTTTTGAAATATTTTTAAATAATTGAAAACCAGCAAGTACATTTTAAAGTAATTAATAGATTTCATCATTGACTCCTTCAAAATGTGAGTCTGTAAAATCTCTTGCATGAATTGATCTGTATACTTTTTTCTGTCAATGAAAATTGTTGTTTGTCCAAATATGTAGTCTTTTTATTTTTACCCTTGGGTTAAAAACTCATCACTTTTCAAAATCCATACCTTTACACTTCGTAATATGATTTACTATCTGCCTGGACTATACATGTGTTTTTACAATAGTTGCAATATCTACTGCAGTTAATAGTTGGGGAGGTGCCTCAAGGAAGAAACTTTGCTTTTAGGCCAAAATATGACAGGATATATTAGTTTAGATTCTATAATTAACAAATTTAGTCTTTTGTTGTGCATGTGTATAGTTACTAATATAGAGTCAAAATTATATTTTGGACTGATAGCCCCAAATGTGCTATAATTGCTTTACGTTATAAAATAAAGCTACCCTGGCTTCTAAGATAAGTTATTTTAATTTGAACTTTGGATCAATAAAATGAAATTCCCCTTCCCACATCAAATACATTTTCCATTGTCATTCTTTGGCCTAATCTAAGTTCTTAATGAGTTTTGACACAGTAATTTATATAATAGAAAAAGCACTGCTCCATAGTGCTTCACAGCATTATTTGAGCAGTTTACAACGTTAGCATATTGCCCCCAACAATCAGGGTCCTCATTTTACCAACCTCAGAAGGATGGAAGGTTGAGTCAACCTTGAGCAAGTCAGGATCAAACTCCTGTCTGTGGGCAGAGTTAGCCTGCAACACTGCACTCTAACCACTGCATTACCATGGGTCTTCTTGTGTCTTATACAACGATTACATTTGATAGCATAGATTAACAGACACTATATTTTATCATGCTTTGAGAGGATTTATGAGAATATCAGAAAGCAATTCTTAATTGAAAGTCACTGGAACTTCATTGTAAATAAAAGGTTGAGTACTGGTGTTGTGTAACAAAAGGAGCCAGGTGGGTTTGGTTGCTGTAAGGAATATTTGGTTACATCATGGTTGCTGTAAGGAATACATGTGTTTCTCTAGTTAATGACCCTTAAAAAAGAAAGAATATTATCCCCAAAGTTTTGTCATGATTTCAATTAATAGGTTAATTTTCTTTACTTAAAGACTCAATTTATAATAGATTATGGCCAAAGCTACTCATGAAAGCTTTTCTGAAACCAATATACCATACATGCTTATGCTGCATCTGGCATAAAATAGCTGGATAACTATTCACATCATGCTAAAGAAAAATCATATAATTGTTTTAGTCTATAAAATTAGTCTTCCCAGATTTTTAAATTCACACTAGACTTCTCAAGTTGTATGCACTCCAGAAATTTGGAACCATAGAAAATGCAATGTAGATGGATGTACAAAAGCTTTTTAAAAAGACATCTACTGTTTTCTCTCATTAAAGTAATTTTCCTGTTTATCTTAAGGGATAAAGATAATTTTATTGTAAGCAATGCAGTATAATTAATAGTCATAATAAGAGTAGTTGGTTCCACATATGAATGTCAAAGTACAATGTACGTAGTCTAATCCACTAGGTGGATCCCACTATTGTGACTTATAAGCTGTGGTCTGAACCCAATATCTATTGACATGTCCAACCTATTTTAAGCACTGTAAAATATAATTTTCAGTGGAAAGTGTTTTATTACCTGCAGCTTTACTTGGAAGTGTTTTCAATATTGATGTTAAGGCTTCTTTCTTTTTATAGAGTTTTGCTTCAAGACCAGCTATACCCTGTGCACTGCAGCTGTAGAAAGTACTTCCAATTTCCTTCCAGTTCTTTGGACTGGATGATTAATTCTGTAAAGTTTCAAGACTTTTGTTTCTCTTGTGTCCACTAGATGGAGTCCAAAGCATTATATCCCCCGCCCAGATATGTGCTACAGTGGGCCCAACCATCACAATCTAATATCATTTTAGAAATATTTGTAGATTTATATAATTAATATTCGACTTCAAAATCATTTACATTTGAGCTGAAGGATGCTGTTGACCTTTGAGTGTAGCATCAGGAGTTATATTTTTAAAAGTAAGTTGACCAGAAAAAAAGAATGAACTTAAGCAAGATAAATCTATATTTGATAACATTTGCATTTCATTTCGGCTAACATAATTATTTCTCTCATATTTAATGCTTTTATATTTAAAAAACAGGTAAATGCTCCAACTTCTAAATCCTTTCGCCTAGATGGATCATTCTTAGTGAACCTGTGAAGCAGTGCTAATTCTTTTACCAGAATCAGCATTATACCTTCATTTAAAAGAAAAAGGGACACTCTTTTGAAGACAATAAAGTTCACAATTTGGACAAGGAAGAGATGGTTTGAGACAGGAATAAAGGAATCCATTTATGCCAAAGTGGAAAATCCTTCCCTCAGTAGAGGTGGAGGTTACAGACACAACCTGTCCCCAATTTTTATGCTTCTCTTTCATCAGTTCCCAAGAATATTAAGATCACAGGTTCATCAGGGAGGCCATTCTTAATCACCCACCTAGGGGAAAGGATTTAGGAGCTGGAACATTCTGCTGTGAGAGCCCAGGATGGGTATGACTCCTCCTGATGACATCATCAAGCTGGGTCCATCTAGTATAAAAATAGCAGTCTGTGGGAGAACCCCCCCCAGCTTTGACTCAGCTTCTTTCAATGATCATAAGCTGGTGTCTCTGAAAGCAGTTTTGTTAGCAGCAAAAGTGAAAGCTATCTTCATCATTGGCATAGCTCCTGGGGAACTGGTGCAGCTGAGCCTCAAGTGGTACAATCGGGCCATGGGGATTCCCTCTTCTCCAAACCCATTGTTCATTCGGAGGTCCTTCCTTCCCCCATCATCTTTCTTGACTTAGTCAAACGGAACAATTTGCCTCTCCCACTGCAGGCCCTCCACCATCATCCCAAATAGGCAGGAAGGAACATCATGGGTCTTCTTAGCTACGTGCTTGACATTCCCCAGTAGATGCCCAGCTTGTGGCCTCTTCTCCTCAAGCCTCTAACTGCAGACTGAGGACTACTAAACGGGCAGAGGATAAACTGGTTTCTGAACAAACACTGAAGCGTAACCATGCAAACCTCTGGCCTTGCATCTGGGCTCAACTGCTGCATCATTTTTTACAAGGTTTTTCCATCTGCTGGCTACACAAACTTCAAGGCTGCATACCTCCATCAGACTGTAGGTCACATCAAGACCTCCTTAAGATCATAGCAGCACTGAGTTCTATTGCAGTCGCCACCTCAACGCTGCCAAATTCTCTTCATCTTTCTTAAGCATCAAGATCAACGCATGAGGCTTCCCGGCAGACAACAAGTTTGCAGGTAAACGGCCCTTTTGTGGGGGAGGGGGTCGCTCCTTCATCACTCTAAATAATCTCATGCATTCTCTCCTTCCATTGGAGGTCGTTTGGTCTCTCTTGCTTCCAGATGGGAGGAGTCATGACAGATGCCTGGGTAACTCAATACAGTAAGGTCGGTTACAATTAGAATTTCTATCACCACCCCAGAAAATTTTCTACTCTTCACCGTTTCTGGGCGTTCATGAAGGGCACTTGTGGAATCGGCCATTAGTCATCTGGTTGAGATAAGGGCCATTTACACCAGTCCCTGAATTACAACGTGGTCATGGGCTTTATTCTCTGCATTCAATTCTGGAGAGCATTCGGAGGGCGATCTCCTCTCTTCCATTGATCTCACGGAGGCTTACTCTCACATCACGCATCTGGCCTCAACAGTTGCCAGTTTCTCCGTTTCTGTGACCAGAATTCTCACTTCCAGTATTGGGCCCTTTCGGCTCTCGTACTGCCCAAGAGTCTTCAAAAGTTACTGGTGGCATTGGTGGCTTAGCTCTGGTTTGTTCCAGTGAGGATCAATGCTACTTGGACAACATCTTGATCTTGTTGTCTTACCACTATGCCATCAAGATCTTCAAACCACTCTCCCATTGCCCTCCAGTACCATGGTTTTTCCATCAACTCCAAAGAAAAGCCATCTCTTCTCAACAACTGATTGCTCCATCAGGGAGCCATCATCGACACAATTCTGTGCCAAGTTTTTCTATCTCCAGCCCAAAGGCAGAGCTTATCAAGATCATTTCAACAGGTCCAATGGCAACACACTGTCTCCTTGTCACTGTTGTTCCAAACTTTTGGGCAAAATTGATCTCATGCATAGGCCATCGTCTTGTGGGCATGGCTGCACTCCGGGCTCTACAAATGGTTCCTGTTCCCCTTTCAATGAGCAGAACCAGCCACACATCTGCCAAGTCCTGCTCTCTCCGGAGGTCCGCCATTCCTTCAAGGTGTGGCTTTCCCGCAGACCTTTGAAGGTTCCCATTCAAGAACTGGACAGACTGATCATCACCACTGATGCAAGTTTCTGGGTTGGGGACCCCACATGGAGGTCTCATGGCTCAAGGGATCTGGTCCCAGTTAGACTGGACTGGGCCGATAAACTGGCTAAACTCAAAGCCATTTATCTAGCCCTGAAACATCTCAGAACAGGTCCCATGTGCTAGTGTTGACAGACAACATGGCTGCAAAAGGCACACATCAACTGGCAGGGGGGCACAAGGTCCAGGGCCCTCATGAGGGAAGCTGAAAGGCTGGGGAGGTGTCAAGAGGACAATCTGCTGTCTGTCACAGCAGATCACATCTTGGGAGTCAACAACTCCCAGGCTGATTGACTGAGCAGGAGTCCAATTGGTCACACAGAATGGTCCCTTCCCCAGTTCATTTTCATGGATCTTCCCTCAGATTCGGGACCCTGGGTTAGACCTCTTTGCCTCTCCCCAAAACGTTCAAGTAAACAGATTTTTCACCAGGTTTCCTTGTCAGGGAGCAGAGAGGAGCAATGCACTTCAGAGCAGATGGCCCACTGCTCTCCTCTATGCCTTTCCCCCTCTTCCCATCATTCCGGCGGTCATTTGGAAGATGTTGGAGGAACGGGCAGAGCTTGATTCTCCTAGCCCCCCCATTGGCCCAGAACCGTCTGGTTTACAGATTGTGGTGAACCTGTCTATAGTCATTCCCTGGAGATGTCCAGACCACATGATCTCACTACATCAGGGGGCACTGCTCCACCTGGATCCCGTGTTCAAATTGACCATGTGGCGCTTGAGCGGCAACTGTTAAGAAAAGCCAATCTCCCAACCAGGTCATCCTTACTATCCAGGCGTCTTGTAAATCTTCTACGACCGCGCTAGTACAATGCCACCTAGAGAGCGTTTTTGTCATTGGTGTCACAGGGAAGGTCTTATTCCTACAGTAGCGCGCGGTCCCACAGGTCCTCCATTTCCTCCAGGATGCGCTTTGACAAAGAATCTGCTCCTAAAACTTTATGCCGTCAAATAGCGGCTCTTGCTTCAGTCATCTCCTGGGATTCCTTTCCTTTCTTGTCCCCATTATCCTTCAGTTCAGAGATTTTTAAAAAGGGGCTCCAAATCTCTGCCCTCCTGTGGTTCACAGGTTCCCCATCCTGGGACCTTCACAAGGTCCTCCAGGCCTAACAGAAACCTCCCTTCAAAACCTCTCAGAAAGGTGTCCCTTCAAATCTTGACCTTCAAGGTGGTTTTCTTAATAGCCATCACTTCAGCTAGAACGGGTGTCAGAGTTGGCTGCTCTATCTATACGGCAGGACGCCTGCACTTTTTCATAACTATAGAGTTGTTCTTGTGTTTAGACCCAACTTTGTAACCAAAATAAATTCTGTATTCCATGGATCCCAAGACATAGTAATTCCTGATTTTGTTCCATCCACAACCACGCCTTAGAGCACAAGTGGCACACCTTAGAATGTTAAGAAGGCTCTTAGATTTATATCAACCACACTTTCAATACGTTTAGGAAGCAGGAGCATGTTTTGTATCCTTTTCCCCTTCCCATTGTGAGAACAAGGGCCTCTCCTGCCACCGATTAAGCAGGTGGATCAGGGCTTGCATTCGCACAGCCCTACAAAGCCAAAGCTCTGCCGTAACCACACGGCTTACAAGCACACTCCACTAGAAAGTGCTGCACTTTGGCTGCCTGCGCACCCCCAGGCACCCATAGAGGGAGATTCTTCAGAGCAGCTATCATGGACATTCCTGTCTCCATTCAATCAGACACACCACTGGATTCCTACACCTCACAAAGTGCGGCTTTTGGCAGACGGATTCTTCATGAGTGGTGCCTACTTTGGAGTGAGACTGGACGAGGACCCTCCTGAGGACATGAAGGGCTTTGGTATGTCCCATCTTGGGCTTCTTGCAGCAGCATGGAGGAGAATGAGCGTTGGTAAATTTACCTGAGAACGCCCTTTCTATCTATGGCTGCTAGAGAGCCACAGCCCCCCCCTTGTTGCGTCCAGATTGTGGTGAGGTATGTTTTTGGTCCACAATTCCTATTTGGCTTTCAGAGACACACTAAAGTCTGTCAAGTATCTTCGCCAAGCTGGGGGGTTTCTTCCCACGCGCTGCTACTTTTATACTAGATGGACCCAGTGATGATGTCATCAGGAGGAGTCATTCCATCCTGGCTTCTAGCAGCATAGAAAGGGAGTTCTCAGGTAAATTTACCAATGCCCATTTATTACCAATAACTTTCTGCCTAGTATATTTAATGAACCCCCATCCAAATTAGGTGAGAAATGAAACCACCCTGAAGAGCATATATGGGGTCCATTGGCCAACTCGAAGAAGCTACTTGGACTACAGCAGTGAAATAGTTTTCCATAACGGACAGAAAAAGAAGTGCCAGTTTGGCCTATGGACTCAGCTTCCAGATAATTAACGTATATACTCCAAATAATACGAAATTAGTAAACTTTCTCTCCAAAGTCAGACATTTTTATTCTCTTTCAGTTTCTTGCAAAAAGTCCCTAAAAGTGAATTTCCAAGTAGAATTGGTCAAAGTTTTTCTGTTCATGAATGCTTGGTCATTTCACATCTCCGCCCAATTCCATCAATGAGTTACTATCTCATTGTTCCATTGTAGATATTGTAAACTGTTCCCCTTTCCATAAATGAAAAGTCTAGCTGCGTAAAATATCACAACAAAATATATTACAGATGCTACTCACTTTTGTTTGCCATGTAAATCCAAGAAAAAACTATCTGATTTTAAAATCCTAGTATAAGAACACACTTTGGCGCTGAATATCTTATGGTATGCAATTTATTTCAGTTTCATAGTGAGTTGTCAGTCAGAATAGTATGCGTTTCTTATCCTGTGCTCTTATTCCCGATCAGTAAATTATTTGTGTGAGTCAGGGTTTCAGGAGTTAGCCCGTGTTGGAACAACTTTCCTTCAGCTAATTGAAGTTTTTCGAGTTCTCTACTTACTTTTTAGCCATCCTTTGTAATAGTCAATTTTATAAATCTAACAGCTGCCTGCTCACAAGCTCCATTTTATTCTTAATGAAAATGTGAGGGGCTGATTAGTTTTATCTTAGTATTTTGTCACGTGTCCTTGCAATTGTTTTTGTAATTATAAAAATAACTGGGAACGTGTGTTTTATTGAAACTTGTAGTAATGTCATTTTGTAAATATTTAGTGGCTGTAAACATTGCATTTAAAATATTTTATAAATAAAATACAAAATGGACTTAAATCATACCAATTGTTAAAGTTAGAATTTTTTCAAGACTCCATTTCTAAATGTTGACCACCTCTGTTCACACATGATACACTTAAAAATACCACTTTAATGTTTCAGGTAGAGAATTGGTTGCACTGGAACATCGTTTTTGAAATCCATTTTGCTATAAATTCTGCTGACATGCAGATAAATAGCCGTTCAGTTGTTATAACTGAGTTGTTCGAAGATTATCCATAAACGAAGTTATCTATTATATGAATATACAAATATAATATAATATAAGCTTATAAATTGTAAAATAAGTGGTGTAATATAGTCTTTCCCGAATATTTACTTCTCAAAGATAGTATTTAACCTAATTAATTCCTGGATAGTATATAATGTCTACATTTCTTCCCGTTGGTTGGTGGGATGAGGGAAGTAGGAAAGAAAATGTATTGTGCATTTTTTTTCCTTCATGGTGGCAAATTGTCCTCCTATTTAGTGTGGAAAGCTTCACAGACATTGGGAAGATCAGATCAAGGTAGAGGCAGAATCTGAACCCTGTGACAGACAAGGTCATTATAATGCAAACAGGGCATAAAATCTGATGTGTTTATCATTTTGGATACAAGAGTCCAAAGCTTTAAAGGAATTCAGAATGTTGGAGGTCAAATATTAACTGTACAAATTAGCAAAAAAACGAAAAATAAGCAAGAAAACTCGACAGGGTTTACAGCCTGCCTGTGTTTACAAAACGTTTAAATAGCTGTAAAGAGAAAAAGCCATAAGCAATTGTAGCATCTTTTTGTTATATCACACTATCTATTTTTTTTTCACAATCTGAGCTTCCAGCGGAATGGGCAAAAATAGACATGGGGGTGGGGGTGTTATTATTGTGACATAATTGTTTAGCGAGGTGACTGTCAAGAACGACCACGAACTTTTTGGAATGTCTACTTCGATACTATCTATCTAGAAGTCTATAATATCTCAGGAAAACTTCCTCTCATTTTTTGTCGAAAGTTATTCCTAGTCCTACTATAAATAAAAAGATAACATATACATTGGTAAGATGCAGAGACAGTTATTTGTGATAAGGACCGCTAAACTACCTCCTTCTATTTTAAGAGAAAAAGGCCAACTTTCTCCATTTTTTTTTTCTACCATTTTAAATTAGGGAACAAAAGTCGAGTGTGTCGACCTTTCCTGTGTAGATTGAAAATCATCGGGCCCTTTATAATATAAACCATAAAACAATACCAAATACGTATAAACACAGATCCCTTGAGATCACGATATTTGAATACATGAACAACTCCTTTTCTCCTTCAGGCAGGTTGTTCTAACAATCAAAATTTGGAAATATTCCCCGGAAGCAACATGCGTACGCATGTTTATAGCCACACAAAGCTTTTTATTCATTGCAGGTTAAATCTCAGGAGTGGAAGGAATAAAAAAAAAGTATCTGGATCGATCTAAGGGTGATCTTGGTAGACCAAATTCTTTTCCTTTAATGGTCAACTAGATGGCCTAAATACGAAAATGACACAAGTGCAAGATGACTCTTCTGCTGAGCTTCCAGAACATGGTTTAACACAGGCTATTAAATGTCTCCTGATATTGGAAAGACTATACCATGTCTGATGAATAGCCACTGAATAGCTTTAATCCCCCAGCTTTTTATCTGAGATTTGTTAAAGCTCATGCCAGTTGTCACAGACATGGACAAATAGTTTTAGCTAATGGTATAGAGCGTTGACATTTTGCTGTGTGAGGAACTTCTTTTAGCTGTCAAAATCCCCACCATTTGTTGATTGCAAGAAGAAGGGGGGGGGACATTATTTAATTGTCCATTCTCTGTATAATGATTTTCATTGTTTATACACTTCCTTTCGAATTCCTTTTATTTTTAAACTAAAGAATAAACTAATACATAATTATTTATAAATCCCTTTATCCCATAACTGTTCCAGGGCTCTGGTCAGATTAACAAGATCAGATAAACAGAGTTGGGAAGGATGCATCTTGGTAACGGGCATTAGTCCACGCCCCTGCGCCAACAGCGGGAAGACCGCTACAGCCAATTTCTGATGAATGGGAGTCCAATCTTCGTTTGAAGTCTCAAGTGAGTAGCTCCCACAACATCGCGAGGCAAGGCTGTTCATTGGGTTGATTGGTTTCACTGTCAGCCAAGAGGTTTCTCCCTTTTACCCAGGTGAAATTCTCCTTGTTGCAGTTTCCATCCCATTTAGTCCTCGGTGCCTTAAGCTACAGGCTGTTAGAAAATAAAGCTTGACCCCTTCCTCTCTGGTGGCAAGCCCCTCAAAATATTGGAAAGACTGAGCTATCTATGCTCCGTTCTCTTCACAAGACTAAGTCCAGTTCTGTCACACCGTTCTTCATATGTTTTTAGTCCAGGATAAGGATTCAACATTTTTAATAAACCAGTTTCTGTGGCGTATGGACTTAGGTGGTGGGCGTGGCTTGTGGTCATGGTGAAGCAGGTAGATGTGGGCTTTGGTGTCATGTTAATTGGCTGGGTGTTGGCAATCATATAACTCAATTGAGGCCCGCATTCCTCGCCTGCCTCATCAGGCTATGGGGATGCTGCAAGTCGTAAGTGTGAAAATGGTCATACATCACTTTTTTCAGTGCATTGTAACTTTGAATGGTCACTTCCACACAAGCAAGTACTAGCAAAGGAGGGGGGAAAAAATTCCAGAGAGGTTCCTAGACAGGAAGCTAGTCCTGCCAAGAATGTAATAAGGGTTAATGAGAGGCATTTCTGTAAGCACACCAGAATGTCTTCCTCCTGCCCTTCCTTACAGGATTAGGCCCAGTAATTTCTTCTAACAACCGGTTTCCAATTGCTTAGAATGTTTTCACAGCCGGTCTATCGAATAGGTGCGGAACTGGTAGAATCACCCCTTGGTTTTTTATTCTCTCGTCCCTAATCATCCAGTTTTTGGTCACCACTATAAAAAAAGTTTGTTGAGCTAGAAAGAAGTACAGAGGAAAAGGGCAACCAAGGATGTAGGGGACGAGAGACATAAACCAGGGTGGGATTCACAGTTCGCACCTATTCGATAGAACCGGCTGTTAACATTCTCAGCAGTTTGGAGAACCGGTTGTTAGCAAGAAATTAACTGGCCTAATCCTGTAAGGAAGGCAGGAAGGAAACATTCTGGCTGTTGCTTACAGAAACTGCCTCTCCGATTAAACCTTATTACATTCTTGCAGGAACTAGACTTCCTGTCTCAGGAACCTCTCTGAGTTATTTTTCCCCCTCCTTTTGCTTAGTACTTGGTTGTGTTTGGAGTGACATTCAAAGTTACAATGCACTGAAAAAAGTGATTTATGAATTTTTCACACTTAGACTTTGCAGCATCCCCATAGCCATGAGAGGCCAGGCGAGGAAAGCCGTGGCCCAATGTGAGATTATAATTTGAGTTGGCCACACCAGCCAATAACTGACCACCAAGCCACATCTACCTGCTCAAATGACAGCAAGCACGCCCACCACCTAAGTCCCCCCACAAGAACTGGTTATTAAAAATTTTGAATCCCATCCTTGACTAAAACATATGAAGAACGGTTACAAGAACTGGACATGGTTAGTCTAGTGAAGAGAAGAACCAGGGGAGACATGATAGCAGTCTTCCAATATTTGAGGGGCTGCACAGAGAGGGGGGTCAAGCCTATTTTCTAAACTTCTAAAAGCACCTGTAAGGCCTAACAGGAATAATGGATGGAAACTGAACAAGGAGAAATTTCACCTGGGAAAAGAGCAACTTTCTGACAGTGAAAACAATCAACCAAATATCAACCAATGGAACAGCTTGCCCTCGGAAGTTGTGGGAGCATCATCACTTGAGACTTTCAAGAAGAGATTGGACTCCCATTCATCAGAAATTGTGTAGGGTCTCCTGCTTGGGCAGGGGGTTGGACTAGATGACCTACAAGATCCCTTCCAACTCTTGATTATCTGTTAATCTGACCAGAGCCCTGGAACAATTATGGGATAAAGGTATATAAATAATTATGTATTTTAGTTATTCTTTTAGTTTAAAATAAAAGGGAATTGAAATGAAGTGTATAAACAATGAAAAATCTATAAAGAATGGATATAAAATGTCCCCCCCCTTCTTTTGCAATAACAAATGGTGGGAGATTTGTGATAGCTAAAAGGAAGTTCCTCACACAGCAAAATGTCAAGCTATACCATTAGCTAAAATATATTGTCATGTGTGACAACTTGGATGGCTTTAACAAAATTAGATAAAATCTGGGGAGATTAAAGCTATCAGTGGCTATTCATCAGAATGGCTATAGTTCTTTCCAATATCAGGAGACATTAAGCCTGTGTAAACCAGTTGCTGGAAAACTCAAGCAGAAGAGTCATTGCACTTGTGTCATTTTCTATTTGGCCATCTAGTTGACCATTAAAGGAAAAGAATTTTGGTCTACCAAGATCCCTAATCTATCCAATACTATCTTTTTTGTTATCTCACTCCTGAGATTTAACCTGCAATGAAATAAAAGCTTTGTGTGTATAAACATGCACGTGCATGTTGCTTCGGGAATATTTCATTTTTGATTTTAAAAACATGCTGAAGGAGAAAAAGGAGTTGTTCATGTATCAATATGTGTTATCAAGATTGTGTTTTACAGGTATTTGGTGTTTTATGGTTTTATTATGAAGGGCCCTGAGATTTCAATCTACACAGGAAAAAGGTCAACACTCGCCTTTTGCTTCCTAATTTAAAATGCGTAGAAAAAGAGAAAGTTGCCTTTTCTCTTAAAATAGAAGGAGGTAGTTTAGCGTCTTATCAAAATAACTGTCTCTGCATCTTACCATGTAATATGTTAATCTTTTTTTATTTATAGGGACAGGAATAATTTGACAAAAAATGAGAGTTTTCCCTGAGATATTATAGACTTCATAGTATAGTATCAAGTAGAATCCAAAAGTTGTGGTCTTTCTTGACAGTACCTAAGCTAAAATTTATGTCAAATATAACACCCCCACCCCCATGTCTATTTTTGCCATTCCCTGAAAGCTCAGATTGTGAAAAAAAAATAGTAGTGGTGATATACAAAAATGTACAATTGCTATGGCTTTTTCTCTTTACAGCTATTAAACTGTTTTTAACACAGCAGGCTGGAACCCTAGGATGTTTTCTTGCTATTTTTGTTTTTTTGCTAATTGGTACAGTAATATTTGACTCCACATTCTGAATTTCTTTAAAGTTGGATTTGTATCAAATTGATACATCAGATTTATGCCCTGTTTGCATTATAATGACTTTGTCTGTCACAGGATTCAGATCTTGGCCTCTACCTTGATCTGATTCCAATGTCTGTAAGTTTCCACACTAAGTAGGACCATGACAATGAAGGAAAAAAATGCACAATACATTTTCTTCTTCCCTCACTCCTCACCACCAAGGGAAGAAATGTAGTACAATATACTATCCAAGGAATTAAATTAGGTTAAATACTATCTGAGAAGTAAATATTCTGAAAGACTATATTACACACTTATTACAATTTATGGTTATATATATTATATGGTTGTATATTATATAATAGATATTCGTTTACTGAAATCTGAACTCAGTATACAACTGACAGGCTATTTCATGCATCACAGAATTTATAGCAAAATGGATTCAAAAACATTTCCAGTGCAACCAATTCTCTACTCTGAACATAAAGTGGATATTTTCTTAAGTGTATCATGTTTGGAACAGATCAACATTTAAAATGAGTCTGAAAAATTCTAATTTAACAATTGGTATGAATTTAATGTCCATATTTTTATTTTATTTTAAAATATTTTAAAATGCAATGTTTACAGCCATAAATATTTAAAATGAATTACTACAACTTTTCAATGAAAACACACTTCCAGTTATTTTTATAATTAAAAACAATTCAAGGACACATGACAAATACTAAATAAACTATCAGCCCTCACATTTTCATAAATAATAAAGAGCTTGTGCAGGCAGCTGTAATTTATAACTTGATATACAAAGGGATGGCTAAAAAGTAGTAGAACTGAAAAAATTAATTAGCCTGAAGGAAAGTTGTTCCACACGGGTAACTCCTGAAACCCTGACTCACACAAAATAACTTACACAGGATAAGAAGCTACTATATCTACTGAAACACTATGAAACTGAAATAAATTGCATACCATAAAGCATATCAGAGCCAAGTGTTCGTTTATACTAGATTTTAAAATCAGAGATTTTTCCTTTGGATTTAATGGGCAAACAAATAGTAGCATCTTATATAATTTTGTTTTTATATTTTACAGCAGCTAGACTTTCATTTGCGAAAGGGGGAACAGTTTACAAATATCTACAATGGAAGAATGGATAGTAACATTGATGGAATTGGCGGAGATGGTGAAATTGACAGCTTTCATGAAAGAAAAGACTTTGACCAATTCTACTTGGAAATCACTTTTAGACTTTTTGCAAGAAACTGAAAGAAATAAAATGTTGATTTGGAGAAATTTATAATTTGTATTATTTGGGATTATAGTTAATTATCTGAAAGCTGAGTCATAGCAACTGGACTTCTTTTCTTCTTAGTTTGAAACTATTTCACTGCTTATCCAAGTAGCTTCTTCAAGTTGGCCAATGGGACCCCATATATGCTCTCAGGGTGGTTTCATTTCTCACCTAATTTGGATGGGTTCATTAAATATATAGGCAGAAAGTTATTGGTAAGTAAATGGGCATTGGTAAATTTACCTGAGAACTCCCTTTCTATGCTGCTAGAGAGCCCAGGATGGGAATGACTCCTCCTGATGACATCATCAAGCTGGGTCCATCTAGTATAAAAGTAGCAGCCGGTGGGAGAAACCCCCCAGCTTTGGCGAAGATACTTGACAGACTTTAGTGTGTCTCTGAAAGCCAAAATAGAATTGTGGACCAAAACATACCTCACCACAATCTGGACGCAACAAGGGAGGGGCTGGGCTCTCTAGCAGCATAGATAGAA
>BHFT01020691.1:0-11886 GCA_004320025.1 Laticauda laticaudata | reverse complement strand
TTTTCAACATTGTCTTCTGTAAAATCGATATGTATTAGATCATTGTAGTTGTCTATGGTTCAGCTAGGAAATACTGGACATGAGCCATTGCTGTTTACAAATACTGAGCCAAAGAATGGGTTAAAGAGGTTGGCTTTAATAGTGTCATAGTTGCAGTCTTTGCCATTAGGTCATTTCAGGGGTGGGATGGAACTTGAGTCTCTCATTCCTTTATTTTTTGAATAAAAACCTTGTCCCATAGTCTCATTTCTGACTTTTATAAGTGGATAATAAAGATTAATATCAGGTAAAAACTGCAGGTCAGATAAAACCCTTATGTAAAACTCATTCCCGGCTCTAGAGAGCCATTAATGATGAGGCCATAGTGAGCTTGCTATTAAATGGGAAACAAATATCTGGCACTCTATTAACTCGGGGGTGGTTGAAATCAAGTTACTAGAAACACAGTGATTGACTAGTGTAGTGCCTTCCATACAATCACATCAAAGCAATAAGTTTATAAAATGTAAAAATTGGAAAAGCTCTCAGAGACCAAGCTTTTGCTTCATGCAAGGCTACTACAACAGCTTCTGTTTAAGTAGGTCCAGCAAAGGAGAGTCTCCCACTTTCAGAGACAATCTTTTCCATTCATGAATAATTCTTACAAATCAGTCTGTCATGCTGGAAGAATTGCCTCTGCCTTGCTTCAATGGGGATGGAAAGATTGTGATTGTGATGCTGCTATGAAAACTATTAAGCATATTGTACGAGATTCCTCAAAAGATGCACTCCCTGATTCCCTAGAACAGTGATGCCTAATCTTTTCGACACCGAGTGCCCAAAGCAGATGCACACGCATCCCCAAAATGCAATACACACACATCCCCTGTGCATGTGTCCTGCCCCTGAGCATACACACAGATCCCCTACACATGTGCATGCATCCCTCGGCATGCATGTGCATCTCCCATGCATGCACCCCATCCCCGCGCAGGCACCCCATCCCCTGTGCATGCATGCATGTCCCAGTGCCTGCACGCTCCCCCCCCATGCATGCACATGCATCCCTGTCCATGTGCCCCACCCCTGCACATGACGGCAAACCTATGGCATGCATGCCAGAGCTGGCATGCAGAGCCCTCTCTTAGGAACGTGAGCCATTGCCCCAGCTCAGCTCCCCCGCACATGCACCCCGCCTCCCTATGCATGCACATGGGCCCCCACATATATGCCCCATGGCACACTCATGCATGCACAAAGGGGGCCAATGGCTCACCTACCCACAGAGAGGTTCAACATCATGGCCCTAGAAGATCTGCATGAAGCAGCACCAGAGGTTATTGCCTGGATAGCTGAATTGGGCATCCAGTTATGAGGCCATTGCCATACCACCACCATCCAGTTTTAGGTATAACTATGTGGACTGTGTATATATGGTTATTTCTCTTCTCCCATGTTCTTATCATAAGCTAAATATTAATGTTGTCATATCCAAATAAAATCTATTTTCATTCTAATCTGAACCCTTTTCTTTCTTCCAAAACAATTATGTCCCGACTTCTATACCACAGCCTGTCAGATACTTCGAGCCACCTATCATCGGTAAAGATAAAGGTTCCCTTCGCACATACATGCTAGTCATTTCTGGCTCTAGGGGGCAGTGCTCATCTCCATTACAAAGCCGAAAAGCCAGCGCTGTCCAAAAACATGGTCATGTGGCTGGCATGATTAAACGCCGAAGGAGCATGGAACGCTGTTTTCTTCCCACCAAACGGTGGGTTTTCTGCTTGCATTTTTCTGCTTGCATTTTTACATGCTTTCAAACTGTTAGGTTGGCAGAAGCTGGGACAAATAATGGCAGCTCACTCCATTATACAGTGCTAGGGATTCAAACCGCTGAACTGCCGACCTGTCTGATCAACAAGCTCAGCATCTTAGTCACTGCGCCACCTATCTACCTACCTACCTACCTACCTACCTACCTATCTATCTATCTATCTATCTATCACTATAGATGTCGATCCAGATAGATAGATAGATAGATAGATAGATGATAGATAGATAGATGATATAGATATAGATATATACCCATCATATCTCTCCAAAAAAGTATCTGTTATGTCCAACTGGTCTTCAAAATTGTTTTCTTCTGGTACCATATTATCTTGGTTGCTGTTCTCTGGACACACTCAACTTTGTCACCATCTTTTCCTAAAATATAGATGGTACCTGTGTCTAAAGTTGGATACATAAGCACATTCTGATAATGAGAATTGGCAACCCCAATAATCTATTTATCCTTACAGAGTGAGGATTTGTCCATATCTTTCTTTGCCTGGGAGAAAAACAGAATAGTTGACACATAGCTTTGGCATCTACCTGCAAACTCTCAGCCTTCTAAGAATATCCTGCTCCAATACAATTCTGAATATGATCTCCTGCCTAATGAGGAGCCCAAGCTTAATAAAAGTGATGTAGCTGCACTTTATTCACTGCTATGTTACCAGGAATAATATTCCTAATCCACTCTACAGTACTACTACTACTACTACTACTACTACTACTGTTGTTGTTGTTGTTGTTGTTGTTATTTTGCATCTTATTGACATTTTGATGGCTGATGTTTTAATTTGTTGCTCACTGCTTTTTCTGAGAAAGAAAATTGAGATTTGAAATAAATCAGTGAAGACTGATAAATACTGCATCTGCTTATATGACTTCAAGGCTGTTCTGTAGGATGTTTTCAAGATTTCAGAGTTCTGTCTAATCCCAAATGATAGCAGGGTTGTGTGTGTGTGTGTGTGTGTGTGTGTATCTTTCTATCATCTGCATAATATCTTGATCGTATATATTTTAAATAGCGATTTCCAAAATGCAAGGTGTCTTGTGGCTGCACCGATGTAGGAACTACCATTGGGAAAATGTAACATTTATTGACCAATGACCAAAATAAATTATGATGATAATATGGAAAAAGAAGGGAAATGCAACCTGGTAATTATAGGAAAAAGAAGCAATCCTGATGCTTAACACTATCAGTCCTGAATGTCTTCTTTCATCCAGGAGATCTAAATCTGTACTTTGGTTTAGTAGAAAACTTAGTACAGGACTGAACGTGGAGAAACCCTTGGGCTAGATCATGTGGAACATAGAGTGGTACCCTTTGTAAAGGCTTTCTGAAATCCTATTCTGTGGCAACAACACCATGAAAAGGACTTCATTCTTTAATGCCACTACTATCAAAGATGTACAAGCAGGTGTTGTCATAAGTGTCTGCAATCAATCAGTTGTGCCTCAACTTGGACTGCAGGATTGGGACAGGTCATTAAGAAGCAATCTTGGCAACCATTTGTTCAACCATTGTGGAATTTTTTCATAGAGAGAACAGTAACAGGATGTACAGTGAGATGAGACCACCTCCTTGTTACTACAATCTAGCATCATAGATGATTAAATTGGTCAGATTATAAAATCATAGAATCATAGCAGTGGTGGGATTCTACCGGTTCAGCCTGGTTCGAGTGAATCAGTAGTAAGACATGCTACCTGAACTGGTAGTAAAAAAAAAAAAAACAGCCAAGTTCAGCCAAACTTGTATTTCTTTTTTTCCCTCCCAACAATCAGCTGTTTCTACGATCATCCTGTGTCGGGATCCCCCTCGCTGTCCTACTGCTTCACCCAGGAGACTTTCCTGAGTCCCAGGAGGCAAAAAAAAAAAAAAGGAGTGCGGGGAGAGGTGCTGGAGTGCAGGGAGGGTGTTGCAAGAACGAGGAGGAGGAGGAGAAGTAGTAGTAGTAGTAGTAGTAGAAGAGGTGGAGGAGGAGGAAGAGGAAGCCATGCCCATCCAATCATATGGCCATGCCCACCTAGCCATGCCCACAGAACCAGTAGTTTGCATCCCACCCCTGAATCATAGGTCAGGAAAGGACTTTGAGAGGCTTCTAGTCCAGCCCCTGTCCAAGATAGAAGTCCTTTACCATCCCAGACAAATGATTATCCAATCTTTTTTTTAAAAAAACCTACAGTGATTGAATATCCATAACTCTAGGAGGCAAGCTGTTTTCACTGATTTATCATTCTCACTTTGGAAATTCCTCCTTAGTTCCTGCTTGAATCTCCCTCTGATGAACTTCACCCATTGCTGCTTGTGCTTTGGAGAATAGATCAACCTCTCTTCACTATGACAGCCCTTCAAATACTGGAAGACAGTTATCATGTCATCCATAGTTCCCTTAGCTGTTCTTTGTATGGTTTAGACTCCAGACTCCTCCTCATCTTTGGTGCTCTTCTCTGCACTGTTTCTGCACTCAACATCTTTTTTGTATCGTGGCAATCAGAAGTGGATTCCAAGTATGCCTTTACTAATGCAGTATAGAGCAATACTATTTCAATACTTCCTTAAATTTGGGGTGGTTCCTATCTGTTTGAAGGAGATAATTATGTTAACTAAAAGCCCTTTCTGAACCTGAACTATCTCTATAAATATATGTCAAATATTCAGGAAATTTCTTCTAAGTTCTAAGTTGCTTCTCTAGGTTCCCCCCATTGTTTCTTGTCCTGCCTTCTGGTGCTTTGGAAAATAGATAGGCCCCCTCTTCTTTGTGGCAGCCCCTGACATATTGGAACACTGCTATCATGTCACTACCTATAATCTACCTGTAAAGACTACCAGTAATCAGAGCCACTGAACACCATCTCGTCCCAATCTTGACTATTGCAACCCACTCTAAGTAGAACTGAAAAACCTCCATACATCTGTGCATTGTAAGCCATCCAGAGTCACTCTGGATAGCAGGATGAGCAACATACCATGTATTCATAAATGTAACAAAAATTGAAATGTGTCCAGAAATTGAACTGTACAAAAATGAAGTCTCCAGGATGCTAATTATTTCAAGAAATAGGATACATATAATGAAAGATCAGCCATGACTACTAGTTGCCTACTGGAAACATGACAAGGTCCTTGTTCATTTGCTTTAACATGATCGAACCATCATTTATCAGTCTCTCCTTTAAGGAAGAGCAGTATATCCAAGATTAAGAAGCCACATACAAAGACATATTGGGACAGTAAATAACCATCCTGTTGAGCAGGTTGAATTGTTCAGACACATAGGCATAATCTTTCCTGCCAGAATTACACATAGAATGCACAGGAATATGAATAGAATGGAATAGAATTCTTTATTGGCCAAGTGTGATTGGACACACAAGGAATTTGTCTTGGTGAAAATGCTCTCAGTATACATAAAAGAAAAGATACATTCGTCAAGAGTCAAGAATCATAAGGTATGCAAGTGCAAAATGGTCAGGCATCTTTTTCTAGAAAAGGAGATGTTTTCTTCAGGTCTTCTTTCTGCAGAAATGAAACTCGGAAAGAACTTAAAGGATAATTTATTTCATTAATATCCAAAGGGGAAATGTGGAGGGAGAGAGCTATTTGATCAGAGAAAGCTCTTTGGTGCCACCTGGTGGATTACTTAAAAAGCACATGGTCTACTATCATTCTTACGCAGTCAATGACTTCCCCCCCCCCCCNCTCCCCCCCCCCCCCAACTTTCCATTAGCGCTAGTTTCTAATAAATCACCAACACAGAGAATGACATGCAAAGCAGCCAAAAGATAATGCATCTGACTCTGGAATGGAAGTGCTATTCATATTGCTTATGATTTAAAGCCAGTGAACTGGTTTCTGACATTCAACAGCTTGAAGATACAAGCTTTAAAATATTGGCCTCCAGCATCAGAACTATAAATTTGTGTATTTATAGGATATTTAAACGCAACTTGTAAAATGTATACACAGTTTTAACACCCATACATTATGCTCACACTTTATGGGCAAGAGATAATGGAGCAAAGCATTTTCCTGCAGAAAATACTTTGGATAGATTGATCCCTGAATTTAGCAATGGGTAACACTATTGGATGCTCAAATTCCTACCCAAGGAGCTCCAGTAGGCACACTATGTGCATGGTGGACAGTATGGGATCCATTTGGATGAATAAAAATGTGGCAATGAATAGCTCCATTACTCGAGGAGGATGCAAGTCATATCTGGCATGACCTTGGCTATGCAAATAGCATATAACATAAGAAATAAATTAAAACTGAATTAAAATGTATTAAATATTATTGCTTTCTGGGTTACATGAATCTTATCTTTGGCCAGCACCTTACCCTGCTTCTTCTTACCCTTGTAAAACTTCTATTAGGTTTAATACAAATCTCTGGCACATCGCCATTGCTTGCTGCCTTCCATTTACCCCAGAAATGTTTCATACAGCATTCAGTGGTCTTTTATTGTCCTCATGAGAACAATTACAAGGAAGGGGAAACTACTACAGCTTGGCAACATGTGGCATCCTTCAGAAAGATAGAATACCACAAGTAATCTACAAGGGCAGCTCAATATAGTACTACAGAGTAATCTACAAGGATAGACTAACACAATACCAAAGAAAGAAAAACAGGAGATCCTGGGTGAAGCCAGCCTGATTGCACAAAGAACTCTCTTATGATCTGAGAGAGAAAAAGGACAAGTACAAAAGAATGGAAAGGTAAAACTAAAGATATAACTGAAGTGGAATACCAGCAAATAGCCCATATCTGCAAGGATGAAGTCAGGAAAGCTAAGGATCAGAATAAACGAAGACAAATTAAAAAAAAAATTTAAAAAGTTTCTTTCAACATGTAAGAAACAAGAAAAAAAAGTCAAGGAAACAATTGATCCAGTAATGGGAGACCATCATCAGATGTGTCTCAGATCAGAGGTGACAGATAGCAGGGAAAAAGCAAAAGTGCTTAATTCATTCTTTGCATCTGTCTTAAGACAAAAGGAAAAAAATAGACCAACCTACCAAAAGCAGCATCATAGGAAACAAAATAGAAATGCAAGTCAAAATAGCAAGAAAATGGTAAGGGAACACCTAATCCAGATGGATTATATCCCAGAGTTCTGAAAGAGCTGGCAGGTGTGATCTCAGAACCACTGAACCAGTGATGCCATTCTACTGGTTTGTCCCGGTTCTGGTGTACCGGCAACACCAAAGATCAGTTGAGACTGAACCAGTTCTCTCTGATGAGCTGCCGTCGCTTTTGAAGCACAGCTGCTTTGTGCGGCACAGCAGATTGTCGCGCATCCGCTGTTGAAGCTACAGGGATTGCAAGAGGTGACATGATAGCAATCTTCCAGTAATTGAGGGGCTGTCACAAAGAAGAGAGGGTCAACTTGTTCTTCAAAGCACCTGAGGGCAGGACAAAAAATAACAGGTTGAAGATCATTAAAGAGATCCAACCTAGAACTAAGACATTTTCTGGCAGTGAAAACAATCAGAGGAGATAGCTTGCCTCTGGATGTTGTGGATGCTCCCTTACTGAGGTTTTTAAAAAGGGCCTGGGCACCCATTTTGTTGGGAATGGTACAGGATTTTCTTTCATGAGCAGAGGCTTAGAATAGAAGTCCTCCAAGGTTCCTACCAACCCTATTATCTATGTTCTATATTCTAATTGTTGGGGAGGCTGACCATTAAATTTCATTATACATATGGCTTATTAATATAACATTACAACATTAACCAAATATCTACATATACTTATTGGAAGCATAAAATGCATAAGATGAATGAAATGTGAGTACTATATGTAGCATGTAACACTAATCTCCCTCAGGATTTGATCTATTGAGTATAACGGTTTAGATTTCCTGATGGACCACCACTTAAGAATAAATCAGCAGTGTGTGTCAGCTGCCAAAAAAATCAACCCAATGCAGACCTGGGTTGAATCCACAAAAGGATATTAAAGTAAAAGGTTGATTCTCTGAACTTCTACTTAGCAGATTTCAGATGCAGTGGACATTTTTGTTCAATCTTCACCTCCAGACCACAGACATCAATCCTCTGGATGAGTAGGTTATACAATACATGTAATTTATATTCTTTGTAAATGACATAATTATTTTTTTTATTTATGTCATTTGTGTAATTATGCAGTTATACAAATGATGTTAAATGTCAATCATATAATTAGACAAATGATGTACATTGACACAAACCAGGCAATTTAGGATTTAATGAATATTCTGTGTTAATGGGCAGCTCTTCCTCCCAAATGGCCCATTAAATTGAGATTTTAATGTATTCCCTTAAGCAGTGATATGCAAAGTGGAGGAAAGGAAGAACAAATGATGAACTCCAGTAATGAAAGTAAAAGGAGATTTAAAAAAGGAAATATAGCTAAATCTCATTTAGTCCAAAAGCAATCAAGTTATCTCTCCATGACACTCTATGCTTGCAAACCATCCTTTCATCTGCCATGCATATGATATTGCTTTAAACATTGCCATTTGGCCTTTAAGCTTCTCACTCTTCTTTCCTCTGTGAGGAAAGAAGACATGATAGAAAAGTAGTAAGTAAATAAAACAAAGAATACAACAAATTAAGGGAAGTGTCTCCTTCTGAACCTTTGTTTTTCCTTGCAAGTGATAAATTAAGTAACTTTAGTTCAAGCTCTTAAACCTATAAACTTTTGTACAAGGGAGCATGACATAATGTAACCTCTTTATCTCTGATCTTACCAACCTGCCTTCCATTGAGGACCTGTATACTGCACGAGTCAAAAAGAGGGCTGTGAAAATATTTACAGACCCCTCACATCCTGGACATAAATTGCTTCAACTCCTACCCTCAAAATGATGCTATAGAACACTGCATACCAGAACAACTAGACACAAGAACAGTTTTTTCTAAACGCCATCACTCTGCTAAACAAATAATTCCTTCAACACTGTCCAACTATTTACAATAAGGATGAAGCCAATAACAGTACCTGACTTGATTTTGATCTATGTAACTGGAAGAGCTGTTGGAAGTCTGGGAGTATACAAATTTGACAATAAAATACAACACAGGCTATATAAAGATACAAAAAGAAAGGAATTCCTGCCTCTCCTAGGGGGCTTTAATTCATGCTCCATAACTAATGTAACACCTGTAACTTTTTCCTCTGAGAGCTTAAGGGAAAGTGAACTGTACAGAGCAATGTTTTCTGAACCACTGTGCCATTCATACAGTAAAAAGGTGTTTTTTACATTAGACCCAATTACCAAAAGGTGTTAATGTATGTTTCTCTCTGCCACATCTGTTCCAGCAGAAATTGGACAGCAATTGGTCAAAATCACCTTCAACTGGATTCCGGCACTGAACAGGGAGTTAACTTCCTTCCAATTCTGTGTCTACAAAATGGCATAGTGTAGGGTAATGTTTTCCAACTCTGCAATTTTATGTTGGCTGGGAATTCTGAGAGTTGAAAGTTGTCAAGTTGAAAAAACACTGGGAGATACCATTCTAATAGAATTTATACATTTGTAATGTTCAAAATGAACACATGAGGGAGATATAATACCACCTTTCTTACTGTGGTTTTAATTGTGGCAAAGTCCTCTTAAAGAATGCTTGACTCCTGGTGGCATCAGAGATATATGATCCATATATTCTTTCTTGAGTTTTGGCCTCTTCACAACAAAGAAGCATTTTGTCTTCATAAATATAAGAAATTAACCAGCACTTGAGAGTATTCTCATGTCATGTTTTTGATGCTGCATCTTGAGTTTAAAATCAATTTGGATTCTATGGTAATCGGATCCTCTTGCAATTATAAAATGAAGCTGTGTTGAATAAATTAGAGATAACTGTGCTCAGCTTTTATTTTGACACCTGCTAGCAAAACCACAAACTGCTTCATTATATTCATCCTCAAAACCTAATTCTGTGTTACAGCAAGTCAATCAAGGTATTAAAAAAAAATCAACACCTCCGTTTCAAGGAACTATTTCCCAATGTTGCCAATTTTCTCATTAACTTTACAGTTTATACAGGTAGTTTTATTTGATATTATAATGGTACTGAAAAAATAACTATAACCAATCCCAATCACCTATATAATCAGCAAACTTTGCCTTGTGCCTTCTCCTTGGCTCCTCACCCCACCAGTGGTGGGATTCCAAAAATTTTACTACCAGTTCTGTGGCTGTGGCTTGGTGGGCATGCCAGTGGAAGGATACTGTAAAATCTCCATTACTTCCCCACCCCACTAACCTGCTTTCATGCTCCATTCTCCTGTTCAGGGCAACAGGAAAAAAGAAAACCCAGAAAAAGAAGGAAAAAGAAGACCCAGCCAATCAGCTGGGACTTGGGAGGCAGAGAATAAATGGGGGCAGGACCAGTCAGAGTTGGTATTTGCCGGTTCTCCAAACTACTTATTTCCGCTACCGGTTCTCCAGAACTGGCCAGAACCTGCTGAATACCACCTCTGCATCCCACCCCCTGCAGAAAAAGTGGAGAGGAAAGGATCACAAGAGAGTAAGCAGGAAGAACAGGACTGTCAAACTCATGGCCCCTTGGCCAGATATGTCATGTGCTGCAAGGGTGGGATTCAGATTTTTTAACAACTGGTTCTGTGGGCGTGGCTTATCTGGTGGGCATGGCTTGGTGGACATGTTATTGGCTGGGTGTGGCCAACTCAACATCACTCACATCGAGGCACGCATCTCCTCACCTGGCCTCTCATGACTGTGGGGATGCTGCAATAGTCATAAGTGTGAAAAATGTTCATAAGTCACTTTTTTCAGTGCCATTGTAACTTTGAATGGTCGTTCCACACAAGCAAAGTACCAGCAAAGGAGGGGGGAAAAAATCCAAAGAAGTTCCTGAGACAGGAAGTCTAGTCCTGCCAAGAATGTAATAAGGGTTAACGGAGAGGCAGTTTCTGTAATCAACACCAGAATGTTTCCTTCCTGTCTTCCTTACAGGATTAAGCCAGTAATTCTTCTAACAACCGGTTCTCTGATTCTCTGCTTAAAGTGTTAACAACCGGTTCTAGCAAATAAGTGAGAACTGGTAGAATCCCACCCCTGACGTGCTGGCCACACCCACGCCCAGTTTAGCAAAGGGGAGGAAAGTCCTGATATATCATGTGATGCAGCCATGACAGCATGTATTTGACATCCCTGAGGTACATGAAAGGGAATACACATCAAAAGCATTGCACTGGTATCTGCAAGTAATCAAGCTGCGTATGTACTATTCAAAGAACCCAGTGTATTCCTCATTGTGGGTCCCTTACATACATACCCCAATGGAGAAGCTGGATTATCTAAGAAGATTATATGGTAGATAAATATTTTTATTATCCTCATGGTAATCTTGGTTCCTCACAAATACTTGCAATCCCTGCAGTTTTCTTGTCAAATTTTTGTAAGTGGTTTGCCATTGCCCTCTTCCTAGGGTTGAGAGAGAGTGACTGCTCCAAGGTCACCCAATTGGCTTTGTGCCTAAATCCCACTTTTCTGATTTCCAGTCCACTATTCTTAACCAATATATCAAATAAACTCTGAGAGTGTCATGCTAAAGTACCAGTTTGTTGAGAAAATATTCACCAATCATTTATTGGTAAAAAAAATAAGCTTGAAGAGTTGTACAAACATCAGAAATAATACAACAAAAATAATGGAATAAAAAGGAAGAACTAGTGAATCAGATTGTAATCTGACATTCCCGAGGAATGTTATCTAAGAATGGAAAATCTTAAGCTTGAAAAACCTGAAGCTACCTATAAATCAGGATCACATATTTATATCTAAGAATACACATACAATGGAAAAATTCAGTGTGGTGACATTTACTGCCTTAGGGGATCAGAAAAGAATATTTTTAATCTTTAAAAATGTTTATTTGTAAGGGAACCCACCTTAAGTAAATAAAACATTACTAATATAAAGCCCCTGTCACACTTCACCAACGGATGCAAAGAGGATGTAAAATGGATAAAAAAGCTTGCCATCCGTTGGTTAATGTGATGTACTCACTGCCTCCGTTTTGCTTCCTCTCTATCCGTCCAGCATC
>BHFT01020689.1:0-13614 GCA_004320025.1 Laticauda laticaudata | reverse complement strand
ATTATGTGGATAGATAGATAGGTGAGGTCAATAGCGGATAAAGTGATTTCCATTTATAGATACATCTATAATTTGGAAATCACTCTTCATAATTAAAGTCATCCATAGAAGGCACATGAAAAACACATTATAAATTCATGATGCAAACCCCTCTGTTACATATATTTGGTACAATGTCTCATACCACAGTAGTAAGTTGGAGCTTCCATCATAATATTCATAAACACCATTTAATAATTTTAGCATCAACATGGTAAAGCCCATGTCACACTGCCAACGGATGCAAAAAGGACGCAGCGACGAGCAAATGTTCCATCCATTGTTATCGCTCTCAAAGGGACAAAAATTTGCATAACCGAGCGGATAACACGGACACGGGGAGGATGCAGGCGGATGCAGAGCGGATGCGGAACGGAAGCACAGCGGATGGAAGTGGATGGGAGCGGATGGCGCAACACGCAGGGCTCCGGGGGGCCTCAGCAAAGCAGACGCGGAACAGATACATGGATGCAGCGGATGCAGAGCGGGATGCACAACAGAAGCCTAGCGGATGCCTAGCTTTGATAATTGCGCATGCGGGGGATTCATTGCTCAGCCCTGCGGATATAATGGAAAGCAGCTCGGTAAGCAGGTCGCCATTCAGAGGAAAGACCTGCTGCCAGAACATCGACTGCCTTGCCTGTCCTGCCTGCATGTCTGCCTGCCAGCCTCCTGCAGCCTCCCTGCCAGCCTTCCTGCCAGCCTGCCTGCAAGCCTTGCTGCCAGCCTGCCTGCATGCCCTGCTGCCAGCCAGTTCTGCCTGCCAGCCTTTCTACCAGCCTTGCTGCCAGCCTCCTCGAGCTGCTCAGCCCTGCCTGCAAGCCTTGCTGCCAGTCTGCTCGCAAGCCTTGCTCTGCCTTCTGCCAGCCTTGCGTTCATGTCTGCCTGTCAGCCTTGGTGCCTGCCTGCCTGCTAGCCTTTCCTGCCCAGCCTTGGTGCCTGCCTTGGTGCTGCCTTTGCCAGCTTGGTTGCCAGCCTCCCTGCCAGGCCCTCCTGCAGCCTTGGGTCCTGCCAGCCTCCTGCCAGCCAACCAACCCGCACACCATGAGGAAGCACAGCAAGCCACAGCCATCTGCTGCCAGCCCTAGCAAGAGGGACAGGGCTACCATCCCGCCCCCTGGCCCTCACTCTGGTTCTCCTGGGGCTTCTGCAGCATGGGCTCACTCTTCTGGGCTGCGGCTTCTGCTGCTTCTGCTTCTGGAGAGTTGATGACAAGACTCCAAGCACCAGCCCACCTCCACAGCACCTTGCACCCTTCACCCCTGGGGACCTGAGCGACCCAAGAGGAGTGCCAGAGGACCATTATTTGTCTTATATAGCTTGTTTATTAATAAAGTCGAATTTATGAGTTCACACACGTTGTTCATTTCTTTGTTTTTAAATAAGTCTGGTTGGAAACTCTTAGAAAATGGTTTAAAGCCGTTTCGCTATGCTTGTGGGATTGGGTTGCAGGGATGGGCAGGGATACCTTTGGAGGGTATTAAGAGTGGATAGATTAAACCTCCAGGCAAGATAGTGGGAACTGTATGATCCACCCTCCCAGGTCCGACACCCTATGGCCTTCATTATATCCAATAACATGTAAACATTGATCCACCACATTCTCGAACATTAAACACGAACCTTAATTAAATGCCCTGTTCATTGTCGGGCCACTCAACATACATGCCCAATCTCATCTGTGTGTGATGAGAAGGCTGAAGGAAGGCATCCATTTAAGGATATCATCCTGTCTTGCACTCCACTGCTCCAGCTTGGGGAGTTTTTTGCACCAGTGTCTCAGGAGTTGCGCTGCTTCTTCGCTTCATGTGAGGGCTCGTTGGGGCCTTGCACATTCCTCAGTGTCGGATCAGGGTTTTGCCCTTGCCTCCAATTCCCCAGCTCCATGTCCCCATAGCCTTGTTGGAGGTCCATGAGTCTGTTCTGCAAGACTGGGGGTAGCGGGTGCGCATGAGATTGTGCAGGATGCAAGCAAGCTTCCATGATCCTTCCTCACGGTCTCTGGGCGATGCTGCATGGTGGTGGAAGTACCTGGAACTGTTGGCCAGGATGCCAAAGGCATTCCCACACCCGCCCTTGCCCTGGACAGCCTGCAGTTGAAGATTCTCTCTCACGAGTGAGTGTATCTGGAAGTGTAGGGCTTCATGAGGTAGGTGTTGTGAAGGAGAAGGCATCATCCCCCACGATGAAGTAGGGCACATCTCGTGTTGTCGTTGGCAGGGGTCTGGATTCTGGGAAGCCCATGATGAGGTTGCCTTCAGCTCCTCCCTTTGAGGTGACTGGCGTTGTATACCTGGGCATCTGAAGATGAGCTGTTGGCCTGAAGCATCGATGTACATGAACTTGTAGTCGGCATCGACCATGGCGAAGAGGGATGATGCTGAAGAAAGCCCTTGGAGTTGAAATAAGTGGAGCCTGAGTTGGTTGGAGATTTGCAGTCACGTGCTTGCCATCTATGGCTTCAACGATGTATTGGTAAGTTCCACTTCTGATACCACTGCTCTGCAACTTTCGTTCCAGCCTTCTTCAGTGGAGGGTACTGGGAGGAGCTCCTCCTTGTATTCTTCGATGATGGCCTGCACCACTTCTCTGACCACATTGCTGATGGTGTGGATGGCACCCTCCAGCCGTTACTGCATGCTCCTGTGGGAGGTCCCTGAGGCCAGGTGCACAGAGTGAAGTGCCACCTTGAGCCCAGGTTCCAGGCTGGGCCGGAAAAGCTGGTGTTTGCCTTGGTCAACCTGGGTGTCAGCCACTGCACAAGTTTCGCAAACATGGCTGGGAGGCATCCTCATGAGTTCTGGAATTGCCCGAGTGTCTTCGCTCCTGAGCTCCACCATCAGCTTGTTGTACAGTCCGTCCTCTGCTCTTCTTGTGAACCATCTTCGATCAGAGACGCTTTTTGGGTGGCTCCTTTTCTTCTCGCAGTAGAGTTCACAGAGCCTGCAGATGCTTCGCACTGTTGCAGAATGATGGTGGCTGCCGGAAAGGACTTTGTTGCAATCCACGGTTGACATGACTGGAGCTGTGGGAGAGGAAGATCCAGATGAAGACTGGCAGAGGTCTGCACAGGTGGTGCTGGTCTGAAATGTGAGATGCAGACGAGTTGCTCCCCCTTTTTATAGGCAGTATAGCTGTCCCTTTGCATCCTCTAGGCATCCTCTAGGGCAGATCTCTAGGCATCCTGCGACATCCTTAATATCCGAGATAGGTTCCCCGCTGCCGAATGTTTTTTTCCGTTTTTAAACGCTTTGTTTTCCGTGCTACATCGCGCTAGGCATCCGTTCTGCATCCATTCCGTGTCTGTTCCGCTTCCTCCCTACAGTCGGCGGATGAGTTGCGGATGTGCAGCAGATGCTAGCGGAATTAAGCAGAATATAGCGGGCGGTATGCGCAACGGTATGCTGTAACGGATGCATAGCGGCATGCGTAGCGGACGGATGCGTAGCGGATGCGTAGTGCGGATGCAGAACGGAATGAACTGGATACATTTTCCGCGCAAAAGTTTTCGGCAGGCCCAAACTTTTGGAGCGGATGATGAAACGTCCATAAACGGATGCTGGACGGATAGAATGGAAGCCAAATGGAGGCAGTGAGTACATCGCGTTTTCGAACGGATGGCAAGGTTTTTTGTCCGTTTTACATCCTCTTTGCATCTGTTTGTTCGGTGTGACATGGGCTTTAGGAATGGATGCCTATGGCATTAGTTTGTTTGTTTATATCTTGCTTTTATTAATTTTACAAATAATTCAAGGAGGCAAACATGCCCAACACACTTTCTTTCTTATTTCCCCACAACCAGAACCCTGTGAGGTGAATTGGGCTGACAAAGAGTAACTGACCCAAGTTCACCCAGCTGGCTTTTATGGCCAAGGTAAGATTTGCTTTTTTAGCCTGGTGTCTTAACCACTGGACCAAATTGGCTCTATTCTTTATGATATGTTTTTATGATCTCTTTATGATCTATTCCTGGGTTCATTATACTCCCACAATTTCTATTTCAGTTTTGGGAATTCTGGATGTGACCCAGATGAAAAATGTCCAGGATTGGGAATTTCCGAGATGCATTCACCTGGTTACTCTGTGACACAAAATACTACAGACTCTGTATGTTCTTGTACTATTATGATATCAGAATGACCCCAATGCTGTTGTCCTTTTGTTAGACCATGAAGACTTGGTTGTATTTCCCAAACTGGGCTCTGTGTATGTTAAGGCCACCATTTTTTAGCTATATTAACAACCATGTCAATAATTGTACTCAGGAATCATAAATTAAGTATTTAACTTGGAACTGTTTATTTTTTTTTATTTTTTTTATGTTGCATTTTATGGTGTACATCACCCAGAGTTGCTTGTTGAGGTAGGCAGCTATGGAAACCAAACCAGATCAATACATAAATATCCATTTGATCTTTCTGCATAATTTATATTCTTCTAACATTGATGATGTCAATGCTATTGTAAATTTAATATATAATTTGTGGGAACATTCCTATGTATTTCTTCCCTCTCAGACAATAGCTAAAGACCTGCAGCTCTTGAGAAACTCTGCTATGAAGCTAGAAGGATTCTACATAAGAAATATAATGATTTAGAAAGTTTATTAGCTCATATCTAGCTCAGAGTGAACCTAGCTCCTGTTTACTGCTTTGAGTCCAAGTCATACATTTGTTATTGTCTATGAAGTTACAGCAGATTGAATTATTCAGAGGGAAAATATTAAATACATAATGCACACATATCATTAGAACTGAGAAGAATCATGCACTGTCCTGTATATCTTATCTCAGTTAGGCCCCTGTTATTCTGACTCAGTTTTGTTGAAAAGTAATTAAGTTGAATTCATGGTTAGTATAAAATAGTAGCTATTCAACTAAAATGAAATGTTTAAATCTCAAAGAGTTATGAGGCCTTGGGAATTAGTGGCGCATTATGCTGGGGAACTGAAAGGGTGACCTGCCCTGAAGGAACATAGAAAAGTAATAATGCTCAGGTCTCATCTGTCAAAAGAAATATAACAGGCATTTCTTTCGACCCAAAGGCTTTCTTCATTCTTGGAATATCGAAGGCATTAGAATACTATGCATAATTTATGAACAGAATTATTTTCTAAACCTAGATATAATTTTTCTCTGTTGAGTAATTACAAAATAGCATTCAGAACCTTTTATCTGGATTAAGCAGGTAATATAATAATAGCGTACTTTTATTGTATTCAGTGGCATTATGATTGAGAGAAGGGAGGAAGGGAGTGATTATACACCATCAAATCTATAGCAATACAGCAACCATCAGATCAGGGGTCTTCAAACTTGGCAAGTTTAACACTTTGGACTTCAACTCCCAGAATTCCTCCTCTGGTCATGTTAGCTCAGGAATTCTGGGAGCTGAAGTCCACAAGTCTTAAATTCTTATTCTCCCACATAACCTACATAACTCATGTTGCTCCCTTTTCCGATCTTTCCTGCATGCCCTAGGATGAAGAGGAGGTGGCCCTGGATCTTCCCCTGAAGGCCTAGCCAGTCTATGCCCTTCCTCAATTTCTTCCACAGCCACTGGAACCACACTCCTACTCCCTATCAGCTGCTCGACCTCCCCCTCAGAATCAGATTCCAACAGGGGGTGATATATAACTTTGAAAAATCACTAAGTGAATTGTTGTAAATCAAGGACTTCTTGTGATTGAACCTTACTACTGCTAACCCTCTTCTTTTTCCTTCCACCTTTTCTAGCATTAGGGTCTTCTCAAGAGAATTAGGTCTTCATATAATTCACCCAGAATATTATCATTTAAGCTTGGTCCTTTGTGCTCAGACCGAGAGCCCTGAATTAATTCTTTTTCTAGGGATATCTATCGTATCTTCAGGAGCCTTCTCCAATACCAAATCTCAAAAGTGTCATCCTGTTTCTAACCTGTTTCTTCTGAAATCCTACTTTTGTTTCCATAGAGAATCATGGGAAAAGTCATGGCCTGCGCAGTTATGATTTTTGTAGGTATAGAAACAGCATATTGAAGGAGTTTTTCCAAGGCCTTCATTGCTCTCTTACTAAGCGCTAGTATATGGTTCATTTTTATCTTTAATCTAGCTGCATCATAAACACTATTACTACTCTGAAAATATTCAGCTTTTCCTCAATAGTGTGTTGAGTGCCCAGAATTCAGCATGATACCTTCAATTACATTATATTTTCTGTCCATCTGATTTTCTGGGTAAAATACAGATATGGCTTAATATTGCCTTGTGTCACACAATATGAAATTGCCTTTGTCATTGTCACTAAATTTATCATCTGTGTGTAATAGTCAAGACATGGGATGGGATGCTACACTAGCATTTTTTTAAAAAATTAAAACATGCATATTTCTTCTTCACTTGCATTTTCATAGAAAAATATATTGATTGTATACTTGGTAAAGTATAGTGGGGTGGTGAAAGGAGATTTGGTGTGGTGGTTAGAGCACCAGGCTGGGTGACTTTGGGACAGTCAGTTTATGTCAGCCATAATAAGAAGGCAATGGTAAATAACTTCTGAAAAACCTTGCCAAGAAAACTGTATGGACTTGTCAAGCAGGTTGCAAGAGTCAAACACAATTGAATGGAAACAAAAATGTGTGTGTCTGTGTGTGTGGAGAGGGAGGGACATAAGTGCTGAAAGGTGTGTTTGTGTGTATCATATATAACTTTTCATATAAATACTCCACATTTTTAATCTCCTTTTTCTCTAAAGATCCTTTCTTGAAAATTTTATTTGCAGTTTATCCATTGATATAAATATTGCAAGAACTCAGTTTTTCTTACTTTTATTGCAAAATTAGTCAAAGTACTTGATGTGGCATTATCCGTAGAATTTCCTTAAATATCTTCTAGTTCAGTGGCCATCACAGTAAAACATCAGACCAACGTGTCAGGAATTGGTAACACGATTTTAGACATAACTATTCAGAAGTGAATTCAGTGTACCTTGGTTTTAGATAAATGGATATAGGATTTCAACTTTATTGGGAGAGTAAAACTGGTATCTTTTAAAGAAAGAAGCAATATTTATCTAGTAAAATATTAATCCTGTCCTTAGTCTGTCCTATATTTGATTCCATACAACTTGAAATATTTCCCCCTTTCAGTTATTTCAATTACTCTTTTAAGTGTAGAGAAAGCAAATAAGAATAAGTATAACAAACTTTTAACCTGACTGTGTGGAAAGATTCATTGATAGTTAGAGAAAGGAACAAGAAAATACATATGAGAGAGGGGACGGAGGTGTTGCTTTGAGATACATTTTAAAACAATATCTAAGCTAATTAGAATAACAGTCCTGTAAAAGAAAATATCTTATTATTGAAAATTAGTATACAATAAAAACCATTTTGCCAGAAACTGAAATGATATATTAGTTGCTTAAGATGAAATCCTATGCTTTCTGGGTAAAGGCATGAAGTTAAAGACAAGCAAACGGTCAGCAGATAGATGACAGCCACTTTTCTTCAATCAAAATCAATATGTTAAAAATATCAGACATGCTTTTAAAAATGTCAGTAAAAGAGGATGTCTCCAGAAGTTGAGAGGGAGAATAAAAAAATGTATTTTGGCCCAATGTAAGGAGATTTTAGCAGCTACACAGGTAGGATTGTTCTGTTAATTAGTTTTGTTGAGCTATGGGTAGGGGTTTTTCCTTTTGCTAGAATACTTTGGCAGGCAAAGCACAAGGGAGCGTTTGAAACATGTATGCTTCCATTTTTCTGAACACCTGCACTACAATTTGTTTCATTTTTGAAAGCTAATAGGCTTCAATCCCTGGGAAGATTTACATTTCTCCAGAAAGCAACATGAATTATTGAAGACCCATTATGATTCTTATTGCTGCCATAATAACAACTTTGGAACTAGAGACCATATAGCCATGTGGTCCCAGGTCAGATGCTTAGCTGTAATAGGATCCAAAAGGTCACAAGCAGTGGACAAAGCAACCTTCATACCCAGCCTATGCCCAAAGTGATACTGATGCCTTTGTAAAATTGATCCCAAAGATTAAAAAAAAAAAAAACACACAGAGAGAAGCTTCCCAGGAACTGGAAGTGGAACTGGAACTGGTCTGGAAGGGAAAAAAACTAAACTGAAAGATTGAAATGGATGCTGCAATCCAGGACTCTGAAATTGAAGCAAGGTTACCATAGAAAAATGACATCTTCCCATGTTATAACAGTTTTCCTAAAGAGAGAGAGAGAGAGAGAAGGAGGGAGGGAGGGAGGGAGGAGAGACAGAGAAACAGACAAGAGGAGTAGGAGACTATCCAACCAATCAGGATGAAGGACAACAACCATTCCTGGGACAACAGATAGGCTAGCCTCAAGTTAAAACTAATGGCTGTGATGCCGACCCCACTATTGAAACTCCAATACAGAAGCCTGAGATGGCAGATAGGATTCTGCTGTGAAACATTGCTACAACATTAAAAGCACTACAATGCACGTGGGATAATACCCGAAAGGACAGCTGAACAGCCACATGTAAGTACCCGCGAAAACTTATTACATATTTGTTTTCTTTGAGGTTTTCAGCGATTTATTGTATGTGGGGTTAAAACCTTACCAGCCCACATAAGCAAAGAAAGAACCAGCCAAATAAGCAAAGAAATCCAACAGACGATACACCCCAAAGAGAAAAATCTTCTAATGCCCCAAATTATACGGCCTCGTCCAAAATCCACAAAGAAGCATACCTCTCAGACCAATAGTCAGCTCCAAAGGGCACCATTACAAAACCTAGCTAAATACTGATCAAAACACCTTACAGCCCCATTGCTGAAACTGTCACTTCATATGTACAAAACTAATACCACTTCTTAGAAATGATCAAAGATCTACACGTGGCAAACAAAGAAGATCTTGCTTGTAAGTTTCGACGTTCGGTTTCACCTTTCACTCAAGTCCGATAAAAGAACCTTGAAATTCATTCACCAAAAAATAAATACCAACAGCTAAACACCTCATGGAACTTAACAGAAAACTGCTATAACCAACACATATTTCATATACAAAGGACAAATATACAAAGCAATTGAAAGGAGCCCCTAAGGGAGCACCACTGTCATCGTTCATTGCAAATCTGTTCATGAAGAATTCGACATCCAGAGCCCTGGCTATGCCACCCACAAACGCAAACTATGGATAAAGTACATCGATGGACACATTTGTGATTTGGCCCCATGGAAAAGAAAACCTAAACAATTTCGCTAACACACCTAAACAACACCACACCCCAAAATCAAGGTTCACATTGGAAACGGGAAATAAAACACAGCAACTACCATTCCTAAGATGTACTAATCTACAAAGAACAGAGGCAACTAGGACACAACAACGTAATACCGAAGAAAACACACACCAACTGCCTACCTCATGCCCATCCCACCAACCACCAGCACAGATAAATTCCGTGCCAAAACATGAAAATTGCCAGAACCAAACACCTGGCAGACAAGAAACATATAAAGACTGAAACTATGCACCCTGACTAAAGTATTGACATGCCAATGGCCTTCACAAAACAAAATCACCAAGCTATGAATCCACAAAAACACATCAACACATAACAGAGACCTTAGAAGATCACACAGACCTATGGAAACTATCCTGCACTACATAGAGGTTTAACAGATAAAATCAGTAAGATACTAACAGGCATACATCAAAGACTGCCTTCAAAACAGACAAAAAAAACTAGTAGGCCATCCTTAAAAACCCAAAGAAAAATTGACCTGGAAAACAAGGCATATACGAAGTTCCCTGTGCATCATGCCCGGCAACATACATTGGACAGACCAATAGAAGAATAAGTACCACCGCCTGGATGAACACAAAAAATGCAAGTAAAAAAGCTGGAACACACCTCCTCACTAGTCCAACAATTTAAAACTACAGGTCACAACATCACAACTTCAATGGCACTAAAAACCCTAGCCACTATAGAAACCCCAGCCAACAGAATCATCAGAGAAAGCATAGGATTGAAAAAAGACCTGACAGCATAGAATATGAAGAAGATGATTCCAGCACAGACTGTCAATCATTTTGGAAGCCTGCACTCTCAATAGAAAGATCTCACACACCACAAGCCAGGCAAACACCTGGGCACAGACCTCCCTCTGATACCTCCAGCTCAAAACACACCCACCATCAGAGCACCAGGATGAAAACCTAAGCTTCCTTATAGATAACTAGCCGTCCTTTCACACAAACCAAGCTGAGACTGAAAAGCCTTCGCAACACAGGAACAGAGTGTGCCAGCCAATCAAAACGCCACAAACAGACAGAAGAAACCGAGAAACACCAAACTCAAAACAACTCCAAGTCAATAAACACAGATCAAGACTCCGGACCAATCAGGATGAAGAAAACCCATCCTGGCACAACAATAGGCTAGCTCAAATTTAAAACAAAACTGTGAGACTCTGACCACATACAAACTCAATACAGAAGCCTGATGATGGCAGATGAGAATTCTGCTGAAACGTTGCCTACAAAACTTTAAAAGCACTACAATGACGTGGGATAATAACCCGAAGGAAGATGAACAGCACACATGTAAGTACCCGCGAAAACTTTATATATATAAAACTTATATATATATATATATATATGTGTGTGTGTGTGTGTGTGTGTGTGTGTGTGTGTGTACACATATATGTGGCATTCTGTGAGAGTTTGAGCTCTTAATAACCTGTCAACCATGCACAGCTCCAGATCCTTCTTATTCAGACTCTCTTGGCCCTTTTGTTCTACCCAGTCAATCAACTCTTCTCATCGCTCTATTACAAGATGGAGCATCATGTTTGGTTCATCTTTCTGAAAGATTTGAATGGCACTACGGTATCATTTGTCAAGATCTGGTTCAGTCTCTTGCAGTATAAGAAACTTGGGGGCAGGTTTGCTTGTTGGGCCAGCTGATCACTGAGCTGTCTTAAGCATCATCTGAAAAAAATCATTTTCTTGAACATTATCTGTGGAACCAGGCAATAGCTAGGCTCTTTCTTGAAGCACTTTACTTCTGGTCTAACATACCTTGTTGCTAAATAAATGGATTGAATTAGTAAACAAACAAAATTGTTGATCGATCTGTGAGAAGGAAAATTTAAAAATATATATTTTTTAATTTGGGTGTCCATCATGGCTAGAAAGAAGTAGCATCACCACTTCTAGGAATGTCACAGAATTCATGATAGTCAGTAACAAGATTGCTTATACTGGGGATTACAGTATTTAAATTTTCTCCCTGATTCAACAATCAGAACTAGTAGCATTAACTATGATAGTGTGTTACTGCTTAATTATAAATGTAACATAAACCAAAGGAGCAGTTTCTTATAACTTTTCTGATTGTGCTTTAATGTTCTATTTATACAAATACACACAATATGTCAATTTCACTGAGCTTGATTCTTAAGAAAATATTTGAGAAAATGCATGTGCAAAAACTAAAAGCTCCACCAACAGTCATTCTGTATTGCTATCACAATTACTTTTCAAATCCATGAGTCAGATACATAACAGTTAGCCTCATTCCTCAGGTCAGTTAAATGAATACAACTGGCATGTAAACATATTGATTTCCACTTTGCATTTTAAAGCAAAAGACATACTAGAATTTAAAGAAAACGCCATCTGGTAGCAGCTTGCATGTACAAATTGAACAAAGGCATCAAAAATAAGATAAACAACCAATTGTACAAAAACAAAAATACATAAAAATTATGAGAGTGATGATATTTAAAAACATTCTGAGAATGTTATAACTAATAGGTATCAGGGAATGAAGGACTGAGGTTTCCAAGAAAAATAAGAGACATCAGATTCCAGATGGCCAAGTCATACAGGATACACTGTGGGAATGGGCTAGTTTCAACTTCTCCATCTTCAACTGGGAATCAAAGTTTGTGACAAGAGGGAGACCAACAGGTGTTTAATGTTCTTAACAGATAACTTTATTATCCAAAAGGTAGATGAGGGAACAGAAATAACACTTAGACATAAACGGAGGGAAATGATTGAGGAAGTAGAAGTTGTAGGAACCTTCTAGATGGGAAAACCAGTTCAAGAGCATTGGGAAATTCTGAAAAATAAGTATCAGAGGAAGGGTCAAACAAACACAGACATGCTACAGGCTTTCTGGACATATTTTTCAGAGGTCTAGCTGCAGCAAATGTTCAGATTGAAAATAATTGCCAGCTTGCTGTATTCCTTGGAACAATCAAGGCAGTGATTTACCTGGAATACAATGGATAATTGTATACATACTTGACAACTAATATTGTTGAGCATCATAGCAGTGAGACATTCAAGACTAGAAAACTAAGGGGTTTTTCCCCCCTCAGAGAAGATTGCATTATTGAGAATTTGTGTAATGTCCTCATGAATGAAAATCAAAAACCTTGTTGGAAGGTTGCTCTTGATTACCCAATTCCAATAGATTTTGTAATCTTGTACCCCTCCAGCATTTTATTCCAAGGTCAGAGATGCAATTGAGAATGGCCTCTCTTGAGAATTATGGATTCTGAAATACAGATTCTTACACTTACTTTATACAGTTTATTGTATTTAGAAGATAAGTGTATTTCTACTGTTTCAGCACTATAAATTCCAAGGTATTTTACAGTAAATTTTTTGCATACTTACTTTTAATCATTATGAATGCCAGAGACTTTGACAGTGGCTCTGTACCTTGTTATATTGAATATAACAATTAAATTAATGGCTCTACTGAAAGAAACCATCTATCAGTTCAGAGAATCAAATTGTATTCATGGTAAAGAAAACATAAGTTTAAAACTAGCATAAATAATGCGTATAAAATAAGGCTTAAATTTTGTAAGAGAAGATGAATTATGTTGATATATTGTCTTAACTGAGAAATATGTGAAGAGTGTATTAGAAACAAGAAGTCCACCTAAGCTTCTCATTTCAAATTATATAAAAATGTTGTTATAGAAGTGATTCTCAGCTTTGAATGACCATTGCTATTCTTGAGTAATTGTCTTCTTCTTGGGCAGCCCATTTAAAAGAAACACAGCTATATGATTACTCGAGAACCAGTTTGATGTAGTGGTTAAAGTATCAGCCTACAAACCAAAACACCTAGGTTAAGGTCTAGTTCCACCTTAAGCACAAAGCCAGCTGGATGACCTTGGGTTGGACACTTTCTCTCAGCCCTGGGAAAAAGGCAATGGCAAACCACTTCTGAAAAATCTTACCAAGAGCCAAGGACCAGTCCAGGAAGTTAGCAACTGAACGGAACAACAAAAAAGTATTATTACTTCAATGAAAAGTAGGCAAAGATAGTAGGAGCTTAGGAAACAGGAAGCACAATCAATAAGGCAGCCAATTCCTGAAAATTTACAATGGTTTTGGAGAATCTGTTAAAGGGAACAGAAAAATCATTAATGGTAAAATTAAAACAATTGTTATGCTAGCAGGTTTTAGGATTAATAATCAGAAGATAAAGATGTTAAGGCCCTGTCACACTGCCCAACGGATGCAAAACGTTAGTAAAAAGGACACAACGGACGAGAAAAATGTTC
>BHFT01020688.1:0-27913 GCA_004320025.1 Laticauda laticaudata | reverse complement strand
AGGATTCTGAGTCGACTTCTAGAGTAATGGGCTTAACGCTGGTCTCATCCTAGTGGAAAACCACATACTTTCCTATACAGAGGGGAGGGGAAATCACCTTGATCTCACTATCAGTCCGTAGCCGTGGTGTACAGACTCTTCAGCCTTGGTCTTAGCTCGTTCCACATCGACCACCTGATCTCCACATGCGATCATCGCCACACTCCTTTTGGAAGCCACGATCGATTCAACACCAGAACAAGCCTCATCAGATTGTTTCATCTTTTCTGACGCAAGGAGAAGAAGGAGGACGTCCAAAGACTGTGGGTCCGACGTATGGATCTGCGAGAAGAGTGGAGTTTGGACTCTATTTCAAGACTGGATGGTGGCAGCTGAGGAATGAAGACTCGTGCATTTCAAGCACATTCATGAGGAAGACCAACCAGCCATGTTTGGACGAAGTTTGTGGAGCATCTGAACCCACATTGACCAAGGCAAACACCAATTCCGTCCCAGCTTGGACCTGGACCTGAAGGTGGCACTGACTCTGCAACCACCTGGCCTCTGGGACCACAACATAGAAACAGCAGTACGGCTGGAGGGTGCCACACAACACCAATCAGCATGTGGTCAGAGGGAATGTGATGCAGGCCATCATCGAAAGAAGATATCTGGAGGGAGGCTCCTCCATGTCCCACACTGAAGAAGGCTGGAGGAAAGTTGCAGAGCAGTGGTATACAAGGTGGAACTTTCGCCACACGTTGGAGCCATTAGTATGGGAAGAACTGTGGCCTGCAAATCTCCAGCCAAGTGCAGGGTTCCAATTATTCACAATCTACAAAGGCTCTTTATACCATCCTCCTTTGCCATGATTTGATGCTGACTACAAGATTCGAGTGTACATATCGATGCTTCAGACAAACGGGTCAGCTTCAGATGCCCGAGATATACCAACGCCAGTGGGACCTCAAGGAGGCTGGGAACGCAAACCCATCATCGGTTTTCCAGATCCAGATCTCCCTATCCAACGAACACCAAGATGTGGCCTACTTTCAGTCGTCGGGTGATGACACCTTCCCCTCAGAAACCTACCTCAAGAAGCCCTACACTTCAGATGCCTCACCCGTTGAAAAGAGGATCCTTCAACTACAGGCTGTCCAGGGCAAGAATGGGTGGTGCGAAACGCCTTTGGCATCCTCGCCAACAGGTTCCAGGTACTTCTCACCACCATGCAGCATCACCCAAGGACTGTATGAGAAGCATTCGTTGGAAGCTTGCTGCATCCCTGCACAATCTCATGCGCACCGCTACTCAGTGTTGCAGAACAGGCTTGGTCGACCGTTCAACAAGGGAATGGGACATGGGAAGCCTGTGTGAATGGATGGCAAGGACAAAACCTGAAAGACACTGTGGATGGTGCAAAGCCCCCAACAGAGCTTCACAGATGAAGGGAAAAGCCAGCGCAACCTCCTGAAATACAGCTGTGTGCCAACTCCCCAGCTGGAGCAGGAGTGCAGCAGGATGGTAGATGCTTAATGGGATGCTTCCTTGAGCCTGTTCTATCACACTGATGAAATATCTGAGATACGTCCCATATACAAACGTTTTGTCCGTTTTAATGCTTTATATCCGAGCTGCATCCGCTTTCATTCTTTCTATGTCCATTTTCCTAACACTGTGTGGACGTTCCGCATACCTTTCGCTTCCTCCCTCTTTCCGTTTTCCGCTGGAGCGGATGTGAGTTGCACGGATGCCGAGAGGATACAGCGGACGTTTAATGGGTGACAACGGACGTAGAACGTTTGTTGCCCGTATGTGTCGCAGATTTAGATCGTACGCGGCAGAAAGTTCATCCGCTGAAAAACTTTTGTGCATCTCAAAACTTTTTGAGCGGATGAAATAGCAGTAGACAGATGCTTGACGGATAGAGCGTATGAAAGACGTGTGTAGTGAGTACACAATGGATGCATCGCGTTTTCCAACCGATGGCAAGCGTTTTTCTCCGTTTTACATCCTCTTTGCATCCGTTGGTGCAGTGTGACATGGGCTTAAAGTAATATTTTTTCTAGAAGTAATGCATTGCTGTGAAAATTATATTGGTAAGAGTAAGAATAAGATGAATGATATCTTGAAAGTATGGATTTGGAATCAGTTTAGGGTACTATGCAGTGCAAAAAGCAAATGTACCAGATAAAGGTTAATTATTCCCTTAAAACACATCAGCAAACAAAAAGATACTTTGATATGAGAAGAAGATGAACTAGAAAAAGTACTATGTTTGGCAAGATTGAGAGAATAAGAGGAAGAAGTTGTAAAAGGTGGATGGTAGAATGAGAGATGGATGACCATGGAAGAGTCACAAGACATGCTTCGGTTTATCAATATTCTTACTAAAATATCATGCTTAGAACTGGACAAAATATTTTACGTGTTATCTGACCAACATAGAATATAAAAGAAGGATAACATCCCAGGAGATTAGATAAGCTCTCTTGCTAAAGTGGTTTTTGCAAGTTGAGGTTTGTTATTTTAACCTTGTGTGGATTTTAATCTTTGTGTCCTGCCCAAAATCACTAGTGTGAGATTGGTGTCATATAACTTAGGTAGATAGGTAGGTAGGTAGGTAGACAGATAAATAGATAGATAGATAGATAAGACAGATATATTTTAAGATGGGTGGTGATAGCTCATGTGTGCTTTTGCAGGAAAAGAAGTGAAATATAGCCTTTGAAATCATGCTTATATATTATTCAAACCAAAGCAAAATAAACTCTGATTCATGCATATTCTGAAACTAGTGCTAGTGCAATACTTTGAGAATATTTTTCAGTTCCTTTAATAGTACTAATATTAAATTTTACTTTGTGTAGAATAGTAAGAAATAAAAGCTTGATGCTATAAAATGTTTCCTAAATTACTGTCTCATCTAAAACTGCCCTTCAGAAATGATATGTAGCTTTAATCAGAATCCTATTACATGTTTCCCTGCTAATCAGATTAGACTATTCTTTCTTAAATTGGAAATTGTAGGTTTCAAATATCAGGATGCTGGTTTAAATGGAATTTAAAGCTATACTGCATTTGATGTAAACATAATTCCTCTTTTATATTAAATAACATAAATATGCTAAGTTATTATCTATCGTATAAATCAGCACCCATATTTAATAGTGATAATGGAGAACATAGTTCAGTAAGTATGGTGGAGTACCAGGTTGGAGAGACTGGCTTATTTGTGCTCCAATTTGGTTATTATTCCAAAAACAATGGAAAGATATGTAACAATCTATACTTGGCCAAGGTAGGGGAGATTCTTTACTCATCAATAATCTTCTGTGGGAAGAATAAGATTCAGAAGAGAAAAAGAGAATGAATAATTCTTTCTATTTTAGGTCCCTGGCCCACTTTGTCCTACTGCATATTTAAGGTTCATCAATCATTGATATATTGCTCCAGTAAATTACCTCAAAGGGAATTTGATGCTAGTCTTAAAAAGATTGTATTGATTCTGGTTTCATAGCAGCAACACATGGTATTAAACATAATCTTTTTTATGTGATAGAGTTGATTCTCAGAACCACTTAAATTTCCATTATCATGGAGTTCACAGAAATCTATGCTAGCATACCACATGCAAATTCAAGTACTGAGAACTTAATACATTCCAGTCATTTATTCTAGAAGCTAAACATTCATGATGCCAAAAATCTTTGCTTTTTTAAAAGATAAAAATAATGGCTAAACTAGAATGAGATGCATGACAAATCCCAAAGAGCTGCTTCCTTTGGGAATCACTATCAGAACCATACAGTTTGTATTTCAGGAATGAATGCATTAATATTTCCTTATCCACTTTACTTGTGCTTTAATAAATCTGAACTGTGTTCTTTTCTGTCTTACCTGTGGCTAGGCATTAGCTTAGTGAAAGCTAGTTTGAAGATTAGTTTGCAGCATACACATTTATATTTTTCTCTTTGTTCACTTATTGGTTATTGGTGGACATTGATTGTGCATAATGCCAAGGGGAATGTTTGCAAGAATAGGGGGGGTGTACTTTTTTGTTTATTTCATTTTTAAATGTTAATTTATCTATATTTACATTTTTAACTTTATTATAATTTTTTACTTTGTTTTAATTTTTTTAAATTTGTGTATATTTTTATAATAGCAAAATCCTCCTTCTCCAAATAAGCTGCACATCTGTTTTTCCCATTGGTAATACCATTAAGACTGCAACTCTTTAAGTTCCCAAAGAATGGAATAATGAGCTTGACCGAAGCCTCTGTAAGACATTTGCTGTGCTTTTTAACTTTTCTACTCTTGAATGCAAAAATGTACAAAATTTCCAAACAAAACAAAACATAAGGTCTGAAAACATCAGCTTACGTGTAACCTCATCCAACTCTTTTCTGGGCTGGATATACAGGTAGTTATTGACTTACAACAGTTCATTTAGTGATCATTCCAGGTTACAACATCACAAAAAAAGTGACATGACCATTTTTCACACTTATGACCGTTGCAGCATCCACACAGTCATGTGATCAAAATTCAAAACAGACTTGGCAACTGACTCATTTATGACCTTTGCAGTATCTTGAGATCATGTGGTCGGTCACCTTTTACAACCTTCTGACAAGCAATGTCAATGGGGAAGCCAGATTCACTTAACAGCTGTGCTATTAACTTAACAACTGCAGTGATTCACTTAACAATTGTGGCAAAAAAGTCATAAACTGGGCAAAATTCATTTCACAAATGTCTTAGTTAACAATATAAATTTTGGGCTCAAACTGTGGTCGAAAAATTGAGGACTACCTCTTGTACAAAACTACACTTGTACAAAACCATAATGTATATGTCCATATATCATACTCACCTGAAAACAAATTACAATATCATTTGTATTCAACCACATTATGAACTACAAATACTGATTTAGCACATGAATAACTTCATGACTGTTTAAGGTGGAACTAATATATTTACTCCAAAGCCAGAAGTAGCTATATGGGTCTAAGTGAAAGCAAAAGCTAATTTTACATTTGATTTCTTAATAACTAGTGCATGGTTTCTTAGAATTATATATGAAATGTATGTATGTATGTATAATATTGACACTACCTATGGAATGGTACCAAGAAAAATCTGAAAAATCTTCTTTTGTAGCCTTCAGAGTTTTAGAATTCTATGGCCAATGATTCTTGATTAATAGTGTTTTAATCTTGTTTTTTGTTGTTGCTGGTAAAAGCAAATGACAACTTTTCTGTCATGGTTTTCCTCAGTGACTTAATTATTTTTAAAAAAGTAAGCAGCTGAAAATTTGAGATTTCACTTTATACCCAAGAGGTAAGACATATTAACTTGTTTTACATATAATATGCTATTTGGATGATATAACTGCATTCAAGGTAATGTAACACTCCAAATAATATTGAAGAATTAGTACATAGATGATCTAATTGTGTCTGTTTACTTTCAGCTCCCATTCTTGTATAGTTACAATATATACATTTAAAGAAAAAACAATTAACTGGATTAATTTTCATCTTGAGTAGAACTGACAGCTATGAAGAGAATTTCATTCTGATTCTGTTCATTATTCAGAGAGTCCTATAGTTTGCTTCATGTGCCTTGTAGTGTTGTGAAAAAATTTTGTGAACAGTAATTCCTATATTGAATAGGAAGTAATTTTCCAAACTATATCAGAAATAAAATAGAAAAGTAAGCTGAGTGTGATTTTTACGTTATAGTTGGTTTTATGAAAAAACAAAACTACCTACCTACTTTTATGTGTGTGCATGTTTGAGCTTGTAAGATTTTTCTGTTTCTACAGCCAATATAAATGTAATTTATTGTTTCACTAAAGTGAAAGGTAACTGTGATCTGTGAAAATATAAAATGTACTTTAGCTAACACTGCAGTACTGTAAATGCATGAGTTCCTAGATTATTATATAGATAGTTAATTCCACCATGGTAAATTATTCTTGAATTCTATTTGAAATGCTTACACAAATAGAAACAGGAATAAGCAGTTCTCAAATTAGAATTAGAATTCTTTTATTGGCCAAATGTGTTTGGATGCACAAGTAATTTGTCTTGGTGCACATGCCCTCAGTATACATAAAAGAAAAGATACATTCGTCAAGAATCATAAGGTTATAATAGTCATAGGGTACAATAAGCAATCAAATCATACTAGGAAACAGTCAATATAAATCGTAAGGATACAAGCATACGAAGCAACAAAGTTTACAGTCATACAGTCACAAGTGGGAGGGATAGTGGACAAGAGTGATGAAAGGTTAATGTAATCAGTAGTGCAGACTTTGTAAATAGTTGGACAGTGTTGAGGGAATATCTTGTTTAGCAGAAGTGATGGCATTTGGGGAAAAAAACTTTCTTGTTCTAGTTGTTCTGGTGTGCCATGCTCTATAGTGTCATTTTGAGGGAAGGAGTTGAAACAGTTTATGTCCAGAATGTGAAGGGGTCTAAATATTTTCACAGCCTCTTTTTTGACTCGTGCAGTATAGACAGGTCCTCAATGGGAGGGAGGTTTGGTAGTAATGTTTTTTCTGCATCCTAATTATCCTCTGAAGTCTGTATGTCCTGTTGGTTGCAAACCAAACCAGACAGTTATAGAGGTGCAGATGACCAGACTCAGTAATTCCTCTGTAGAACTGTATCAGCAGCTCCTTGTGCAGTTTGAGCTTTCTGAGTTGGCGTGGAAAGGAACATTCTTTGATTGTGCTTTTTTGATGACTTTTTTATGTTAGGTGTCCATTTAGTCATTTTGATATAATAGAACCTAGAAATTTGAAGTGTCTTACTGTTGATACTCTGTTGTCTAGTATTGTAAGAAGGTGGTATATGGAGGGTTTCTTCTAAAGTCTACCACCATTTGTACGGTTTTGAGTGTGTTCAGTTCCAGATTGTTCCAGTTATACCACGAAGCAAGTTTGTACAACCTCCTGGTCTATTCATTGTTGTCTCGAATGAGACCAATCACTGTTGTGTCATCTGCAAACTTCAGTATTTTAACAGATGAATTGTATATAGAGAGAAGAGAAGTGGAGAAAACACACAGCCTTGGGGGGGCCCTGTGCTAATGTACAAGTATCAGATATGATTCCACCTAGCTTCACCTGCTGCTTCCTGTCTGTTAGGAAGCGTATGATCCACTTACAAGTGTGTCCAGGTACTGCTAGCTGGTTTAATTTTGTTAGAATAATGTCTGGAATGAATTTAAATCTCTACCCTCCTTAACTTGAGCTTGGTTAAAGTAAGAGTGTTGAATCTGTCAAATTGTAGCTTGTATTAACGTGTGTCTTTTGAAAGAGAGTCAGCATACCTTAATAAAGTGTTGGACTACATGAGTCATTCATTCAAGCCCACTCTCATTCAAGAGAAGCTCACTGGATGTCTTGAGTCTTATGGAGGGAAAAAGGGAGGAGAGTGTTATTTATACGATTTCAAGTGCCTGAAGGAAAGGTGGGATATAACTAACAAAGAAAACAAAATTAGAGATAACTTTTGAAAAAGAGATTATGAATTGTGGGCTTGATTAAATCACAGTTTGCTCACCTGGGTCATCATAGCAAATTGCAGTTTCCTGAAGGAATTGAATTTAGAATGTATAAATGTAGAGGGTATGCACACATTGGGAAGATCAGGGTACTAAATGCAAGGGTGCTAAAAGCCAATTTATGAAAGAGCTTCATAACATTTATTTGCTACTTGTTTCATGGGAGCAATATCTGTTTATTTTGATAATTATTTCGAGATTTTCTAGTTCAACAAGAGGGCTCAAAGCAGTTAACATTAAACATAAGAATTAAAACAAACTTGAACCTAATTCAGCTAATGATTTGTTATTAAATAATTAAATACCTTTTGTTGAGAAAGAGATTTGATTATATCTTACTTTACTATTGATTTTATTGAAAGTACATGAAACAGTCTGTATGTAAACTTATCCTAAGCAGCCATACTAATAATATGGGCTAACACTTTCTGATTTAAAATTATATGTTTTTATTTCAAAAAAAATAAAAAAATGAATTCTGCATTCTGTATAAATTAAACAGGTTGCAGAATCCTGCCCAGTTCAGTTTATTTTAGATATCATAGATATGTGGACATATCTAGTCTCCTGCTCAGTGGAGGAGTTTTCATCTTGGATAAATGGTTGTTCTAATTTCTTTGAAAACCTCTAGCAATGGAGCACTCACAACTCCAGGAAGAAAGCTATTCCACTGCTTAATAGTTCTGTCAAGAAATTCCTCATTTCCAGTTAGATCTCCCTGTGACGGGTTTTGGCCCTTTTCTTCTTGTTCTACCCTCAGGTTGCTATGGAGAATAAATCAATGCTTTCTGCCCTGTGGCAGCCTTTCATATATTGGAATATTGCTGTCATGACTCCCTTCAATATTCTCTCTATTTAGCATACATAGTTCCTTGAGCCATTCTTCATAAGATTTAGCCTCCGAACCCTTTATCATCATTGTTGCTCTTCCCTGCAATCTTTCTCGAGTCTCAGCTTCCTTGTGGGAAGCAGGACTGCATTAGCTTTATTGGCCGCTGCAGCACACTGACCACTTATGCAAAAAATTTGGCATGACTTGTTCTTACTGTGAGATGTAAGAACCAAATTATTTAATACTCAACACAGGAACAAGTCTGGTTCACAATTCAAAGGTTTATTAAAGAAAATAAGTGTTTGCAAACAGGCCTTCCAAAGTGGATTGGATACAAGAAGAACAAGCTTCCATATTCAAACAATACATTTTATACCCCTGCACAGACCACACCATGTCTAAGAAGCCCTCCCTACACACACCCCTTATTTTCTATATTCTAAACGATAAGCTTGAGGGTCAGCATGACATTGTTTTCTGTGTTTCAGTGTCTTATCTTAGTTTTGCTGCTGGGTTGCTGGGCTTTACCTTGGGAGGATGTCCCTTATCTTACTTACTTGTTGCCTAGCCCAGGCAGATCTTCCTGTTTTCCAAGAAGATTATAACAATGTATCAGGCACTTGTGACTGAACACATTTTAGGTTAAGCCCATGTCCCACTGCACCAACGGATGCAAAGAGGATGTAAAATGGACAAAAAAGCTTGCCATCCGTTGGGCCGTTGGAAAACGCGATGCATCTATTGTGTACTCACTGCGTACGTATTTCATATGGCTCTACTCCATCAAAACATCCACTATGCATTCATCCGCTCAATAAAGTTTGGGCTGCACTAAAACTTTTTGAGCATATGAACTTCCGCTGCTAACGATGTACATCCACGAACCATTACGGCCAGACAAATGTTCTACATCCGTTTTCATCTGTCCGCTGCATCTCCCGGCATCCTCTGGCCATCCCCTCAACCTTACATCCGCTGCAGCTGAAAACCGGAAAGAGAGAGAAGCGAAAGTTACACGGAATGCCATCACAGCGTAGTAGCATGGAAATAGAAAGATGTAAGCGGATGCAATCTCGTATATAAAGCATTTAAAACGGACAAAAGTTGTATATGGACGTATCTCACATATTTAGATGTCTGGACGATGCCTAGAATATTGGAAGACACCTCGGAAAACCGATATTCCTATAAAAAGGGAAGGAAATCACCTGCGATCATCACATCAGTCCAGCACCTTGTGGTTGTACAGACCTCTTCAGCCCTTGGTCTCTCTTCCACAATCATCCATTGTTTCTCCACCATGGACATCACCACTCCTAGTGTAGCTGCGATCATTTCAACACCAGAACCAAGCCCTCGTTCAGACTGTTTCACTTTTCTAGCAAGAGAGAAAGAGACGTCCAAAGCTGTGTGGTCTGACATGGATCGGAGAGAGTGAGAGTTTGACTCTATGACAAGCTATGTGGAGCTGAGAATGAAGATGCTCATCATCCAGACTTCTCATGAGGATGCACCAGCCATGTTTGACGAATTGTTGAGTCTGAGACCAGGTTGACCAAGCCCGAGCACCAAAACGTCCGTCCCACTTTGACCTGACTGAAGGTGGCACTACTCTGCGCCACCCTGGCTCTGAACCACATAAAGAAACATGCAGTAATGCCTGCGAGGAGTGCCACACAACACCATCAGCAAAGGTGCGTCAGCAAAAATGGTTGCAGACGATCATCGAAAGGAATACGTGGAGAGCTCCCCAGTGTCCCACCCACTGAAAAGCTGGGGAAATTGCAAGCAGTCTATCAAGAGCTGCGAACTTTCCCCCACACCGTTGGAGCCATAGATGGCCAAGCACAGGCCTGCAAAGCTCCAGCCAATCTCAGGTCCTCTTACACAACTACAAGGCTTCTTTATACCATCCTCTTTGCCATGGTTGATGCTGACTAACAAAGTCATGTACATCATGCTCAGGCAATGATCTGCTTTCAGATTAGCCAGGTATAACAATGCATGACCTCAAGATGGTGCTGAACTGCAACCTCATTCATGGTTTCCAATCCAGACCTCCTACCCAATGACTCACAAGAGTACCCTACTTCTTGTGGGTGATGACCGGCCTCTCCCTCGAAACCTACCTCATAAGCCCTACACTTCCAGACTCCTCACCAGTTTGAAAAAGACTTCAAACTACAAGCTGTCCAGGGCAAGGCGGTGGTGTGAGAACGCCTTTAGGCATACCTGGCATAACAGTCAAGTGACTCCTCACACCATGCAGCATCACCCACAACACGTGAGAAGATCTGGAAGCTTGCTGCCATCCTCCACAATCTCATGCGCACTGCTCTACCCATGTTGTGCAGAACAGCTTGTTACCGTCAACAAAGCAAGGGACATGAAGCCTCTGAATGGAGAAAGACCAAAACCTGATAGACCACTTGGATGTACATGCCCAACAGAGCTTCACATGAAGGGAAGAACAGCACAACCTCCTGAAACACTGGTGCAACTCCCCAGCTGCGAGCAGTGAGTGGCAAGACAGGCATGATATTTGATATGATGCTTCCTTGAGCCGTTCCTCATTAAAAACATTGCTGGAATTCATGTATGTTGAGTGGGCCCTACATATGAAATAGGCATTAAAAAAGAGCTTTGTATTTGAAATGCTGTGATCATGGAAAAATTTTATTGATAAAAAAGGGCCATTTATGTGTGCAGCTGGAGTGGGGACCATACCCAGTCCCACTATGCTTGCATTGGAGTTTATCTATTCCACAACATCCTTACCCATCCACAAATTACCTTACTATCCCACAGCTATCCTTACCCATCCCACAACTATCCTACCTATCCCACAGCTATCCTTACCCATCCCAAAACTATCCTTACCCATCCCACAGCTATCCTTTCCCATCCCACAACTATCCTTCCCATCCCACAAGCATGCAAAGGCTGAACACTTTTTTTCAAATTTTCACCAACACTTTATTAAGGAAAAAAATAACCAAGTGTGTGAAGCCAAAGGATACCTTTATTAATAAACTGTTTTTAAGTAAAACTGATGACTTTATTAAAAAAGCAAAATAACCAACTTAAAGTGTCTTTTAGCAAAGATAAAGTGAACAGTAGTTAGAACTCGTCTCTGGCACTATTCTCAGTCACTCTGAGTCATTGTTCCATGTCTCAGCGTCGACGGCCAGACGTGGAGGTGGCTTTCGCTGGGAGTGCTGGTCTGACGGTGCCATTCGGGCTTGGCCCCGAGAGACAACAGGAGATGGTATGTCAGAAGCTCCAAGAGCTACTCAGTCCCTGAGGTTAGACAGCCCTTCTCAAGGACTCTGGATGTCAGGCACTTACTCGTGACAGATTTTTCTGATGAGGCGGCTGGCTGTGGGTGAGAGAAGGAGGTGTATGGGCTGTTCTGCGTCTGCATGCGAGTCAGGTGAGCGTCTGTTGGCGTGCGATTACCTGGGCTGACTGGGGAAGGGCTGCCTCTGTGTGGATAGTCCTGTACTCGTAGCCTTGTAGGCGTGAGGGTGTTGAAAGCCGTTGAAGGGCTGTGACATCGCCTGGGGAGACTTTCCTGGATGGGTCGAGACAGGTTCGGGGCCTGAGGTGTGCAGCAGTGCTGGATCTTCTCCTCTCACCTACTCGGCCCTTGGGCAATCATGAGTGGCTCTATGTACGTGATGGAAGGCTTGCGTCGAAGATGGTTTATTTCGCTGTGACCCAGCTGAGAGGAGAAGATCTCTGCTGCGTTGATTGTGTCCCTATCTCCAGCAGGTCAGTGTGCTCTGCCCTCCAGTCTGCCCTCTGCTCTTTCTGTGGAGGTGGAGCTGGTGTGTGGTGGTTGGTCTCTGCTGCTGCTTTTCTCTTTGCCATTTGAGACAGGACCTCGACTCCTTCTTGGCATGGGTGCACTGTCGGGGGGGTCTCTGCCGTGGGGCCCTCCGAAAACACACTGCCTGAACACGGTAGTTGTTCCTGCTGGAAGGACTGCCTGTCTGTGCTGTCTGGAGGAGAGGTTGACAGAGGGCTGCTCCTCGGTGGCGAGATCTCCACCCTCCAGGAAAGCTACACTTGGCCAGATCGTAACATTCTTCCCGGTCAGTAGCTTGACAGCGGCGCTGGCCAGATTCTTCAGGCCTGCAGCTTGCCATACCAGGTGTGCATGTGCTTCCATCATCCCAGGGAGCAACATCTGAAGGTATGTAGCCAGCTCTCTTCCTGTCTCTCCACCTGCCTATTTCTCTTGGTGTCCCGATAGAGTCTGTGCCCTTTCTTCATAAGTACTCTGTTCCTCTGAGCCATTTCAGCACCTCCTCCTCCAGGTCCTCGGAAATAGAGTACTGGTTTCTCTCTCCCTTCTCCTTGCCTTGCCTCTTCTTCCCTCTGGCAGGGGCTTCAGTGGTCCTTCACAGCAGGGCTTTGAGGCCTTGGTGTGGTCCACCACAGCAATCAGCAGATAGCAGCCAGCACCAGCACCAGCAGTGCACAGCAGCAGCAGGGGGAAGCACCACCACAGCAACACACGAGAGCAGCAGCGAAGGACACAGCAGCAGATAAGCACCAGCAGAATCACAGCACCAGCAGGAGGAAGCACAGCAAGCAAGCAACACCGAGCAGCAGAGAAGCACCAGTCAGCAGCAACACCAGCAGGCAACACACTGCAGCACAGCAGCAGCAGTAGCAGAAACACCAGCAGCCTTCAGAGTCAGCGCCAGGGGGATGGTGGTTCTCTCCTTCTTGCCGGCTGCAGGAGTAGGCACAGCTTCTTCTTCTTTCCCTGACTGACCAACCATTGGTTCTTTCAAGATGTCTTGGTCAGCAGGTCTTTCCGGTGACTGCTTGCGAGCTGCATCCTTTTATATCCGCGGAGCTGACGCAATTCATCCTCCCTGCATGCGCAGTGAACCCTTTGCATACGCTATGCATACGCTATGCATCCTATAGGCATCCGTGGTACATCCGCGTCATCCGCTACACATCCGCTTCTTCCGCTTCGCTATTCTCCCCCGGAAGCCCTTCGGATTTGTCATCCGCTTCCATCCCCTAGGCTTTCTACGAACATCTGTTTACCATCCTCGCTACGTACGACCCCCATCCGTTCCTTTCCATTGTTTTCCATTCTGTTTATGCAAATTTGGTGCACTTTTGAGAGTGGATAACAACGGATGGAGCCACCCCCAAAATTTTGCTCATCCGCTGTATCCTTTTTGCATACGTTTTGCATCTGTCGGCCAGTGTGACCTAGCCTTTGTAGAGTGGGGGTCTTATGCAGAAAAAGAGAAAAAGAGGAAGCTAATAAAAAGCATCAGCAAGAGCAAAAGAGAATCTTCTAGTCTATATAAATTCCATTATAAAAGAGTAATTTATAATTTTTTCTCTCATTACCAAACTTATTTCTCCATCTAAAACATTTGTTTTACTCCATTTTATTTCCATTTTACCGTTAACTTGTTTTATATCTCCAGATTCATTTACAAAGTGTTCCATCTTCTCAAGTATTTTTGTTTAAATTTTAAAGCTGTAAATTTAGTTTCAAGTGAGTCAGCTACTTTTATTGCCAAGTGGATCAAACCTTTCTTGAAGTATATCTAATGGAGTTGCTTTCTTTGCAGGCTGTTGTAACAATTCTTTTCTTTCCTCCAATAATGCAGTTTTTCAAGTTATCATTGTGTTGCAGTCTAAAAGTGAAAGTTTCAAACAAGAAAAAAGGAAAAGCAAAACTCCCCCTTTCTTTTCTTCTACTTTGTTGTACCTTTAATACCATAACTGTTGGCACTTGATAAATTTAGAATCTTCATAGTTACAGTTAGTGATCTAGTCTAGTCATGTTGCCCATATCTTTTGTTTTATAAATTCCAACAATTACCTACAGTCTTTAAAAGAAAACAAAAAACATTCCAGAGAATGTCTATGTAAATTATCTAATTCAATTACAGTTTCTCTGATGCAGTTTAATAGAAAAAATAATCTTTTAAAAATAACAATTCTCTTTATCCGTTTTAAGCTTTGTTAGATAATCCGTTATTAAACCTTATGCCAAATATTTTTTTATATTTTAAATCTTTAAGTCTTCTTTTAGTTTTGTAACCCTGAAAGAAATGAGACTCACTAAGAATTCTTATCTTCTGTAAAAAGAAATGGAAATGACATTAATTCTTTCAGGAAATTGGGAATCACCCAATGTTGTTGCAAGTTGAGTGGTCATCAGAGTCAAATAAATAAATAAATAAATAAGCCAGTCAACCTAGAAATTAGACACAAATAATTTCTTATAATACTATAATTATATCTACCTTCTCCTTGCTAATAATGCAACCTCCTTATCTATCTCAGATTACTACATTTAATGAAAATAAAATATGGTAAGGACCCTCCAAAGAATTTAGAAATACCCCAACACACAGTTCTAAAGCCCATGTCACACTGCACCAACGGATGCAAAGAGGATGTAAAACGTTAAAAAAAGCTTGCCATCCGTTGGAAAATGCTGTGCATCCGTTGTGTACTCACTGCATACGTGTTTCATACGCTCTATCCTTTGAGCATCCGTCCACTGAGATTTCATCCGCTCAAGAAGTTTTGAGCTGCACAAAACTTTGTGAACGGATGAACTTTCCGCTGCATATGATGTAAATCCGTGACATACGAGCAACAAACGTTCTATGTCCATTTATCATCTGTTAAATGTCCGCTGTATCCTCTCTGCATCCTCTGGGCATCCCCTCAACTCACATCCGCTGCATCTGAAAACGGAAAGAGCAAGGAAACAAAAGGTACACGGAACGTCTACACAGTGTTAGTCGCACGGAAATAGAAAGGATGCGCAGTGAACGGTTTGCATCCTATATACATCCTCTAGGCTTCCTATGTACATCCCTTTAACATGCCTGCTACATACTACCCACATCCGTTCTTTTCCTTTCTTTTCCATTGTTTATGCAAATTTTTCCACTTTTTGGAGCGGATGACAACAGATGGAGCCACCCCCGAAAATTTGCTCATCTGCTATGTCCTTTTTGCATATGTTTTGCATCTGTCGGCCAGTGTGACCTAGCCTTTCATAGGCATAAATGTGGTTTCAGATTCAAAGTCACTGAATATTTTTTTTAAAAAAAGGATTGGCATTTAAAAATTGCTGCATTATTTGTTAATACATGTGCATATTTTCTGGTAAGGCTACCATTTTCTCGGTCGCAAAAAATTAGATAACCACTAGATACCAGTGGTTATAAAATATTTATAAAAATATTTCTTAACTTGCTATCCAGTGGTCATCCTGATTCCTGCAACTTAGATTTTGCCTTATTTCCTGAAGATAAAACTTTTATTATTTTTTTACTTAACATTATTTTGTGTAGTATAAAAAATAATTAGGATATCAAGAAAATTTCTTTATATTGCTAAGTATTTGAAGGCATATTCTCCCTTATTTTATTTTTTTTGTATCTGACAAAGTGTGTGAGAGATTGCCAAAGCGCATTTCCTAATGCTAAGATCTATTCAAAAAATAAATAGAGGAGAGAAACAATAAAGCATGAACTTTATAGTACCATTTTCATCTTTGATTTTAAATATAATCTTTATATTATACTTTCTATAACCTTGCCTTCTAGAACTCATGGATTAAGTATTCACAATTCTTATAAACTTTAGAATTTTAAATAATTACAATAAAGAGTTGTATTCTGCTATAATATGAAATATTTTTATTTTTCCAATTTGTTTCAATTATTACAACATTGTGTCTGATTTCTCATTTCAAGAAATTGTCAACTGTTTCTTCATCAATCAGCTTCTGTAATACAAGGTGAAACAAATTTACAAGAAGGTAGTCTATTTACCTTTGCAGTACTTACTTAATTTATTTTGTGTTTTAGCTAACCAGTTACTTTAGAGGGATCAGTGCTGATGAACTAGAATCAAATGCCACCTTGGCATTTTCAATCAATTAAATTCAGAGAAGCTCTTCAGTTATTTGCTTATTTTAAAGAGGCTTAATTCAGAATTAATGTGAACTGATAGAATATGTGAGAAAAATGGATGCTCAGTGTGTAAAGGATGAGCATGAAGTATACCATATGTGATATTATATTCTGAATTTGTTTAAATTATATAGGTCAAGTGTGTAACACAGAAGGCACAAGCTCCACATGCAGTTTATACATTAAGGAGTTGACAACTTGCAGCCTGCATATGACAACTGATTATCAGCAGGAAGCTGTTGATCAACAATAATTTCTTCCATTTTCAATTAACAAAAGGAATGTAGTATTCACTTAGACCAGAGGTGGGCAATTATGGCTCCTTTACAACTTGTGGACTTCAACTCCCAGAATTCCTGAGATGGCATAATCATGACAATTCCTGGGCATGGCTGGGACAGGAATTCTGGGAGCTGAAGTCCACAGGTTGTAAAGGGGCCATTGTGGCCCACCCCGACTTAGACTTTGGAAAGCTTGAGATCTTAACATTGGAAGACACACTCAGGCTTAAATCCCTTTTTCCAATAAATGATGCAAAGGCATTCCAAACCTTGTCCAATAATAGTGAGGTGCTCCCTCCTCCACTCGTCCCTCAAAATAATATTTTTTAAAGATTCAGAAACTTCTCCAATGAGCTGCTCCGAGCATCCAGTAGTGGGAGGTGCTTAGACTCTACTCAGATAGGCTGGGCTTAATTGATAGGATGCTCCTCCTCCTCCACAGGATCCTCCTTAACGTCCCCCAGTTTTTGCTCAGCCTGGGTAGGCAGCTTTTTTCCTTGGCCAGAATAGGAAGAAAAGAGCAGGTTTGATTCACAACCTTGAAAACGGGATTTCTCCAAACTTTTAAGTAATTACTTCTGACAGCAATTTGGCAATTATAGCCGTCGGAGTGAAGTTTGGCTCCTCAGGGATCAGTCAGCCACTTTCGCAGTGGTCTGAGGCATTTGAAAACCACTTGCCATTGCGAAACCCTTGCTGCCACGCTGTTTTAAGGAGCATGCAGTCAGTTTAAATCTGCCCGAGGCATTTATCTCCCATATCAGAACACCTACAAGGGAGGGGGAATCTGCACTTGTATTCTCCCTTCCTCGCCTCTAAATTAACGGCACAGTTCTCCTGATCGAAAGAGGCGAACTTGCCCAACAACAATGAGGTGCTCCCTCCTCCACTCGTCCCTCAAATAATATTTTTTAAAGATTCAGAAACTACCCTCCTCCAAACATACATATTCTATGCCAGTGGCATCTTGTTAGGTTTTTAATAGATACTCTTCTTTTTTTAAAAAAAGATGGCAGTTAATTATTTAACAAACCACATGTTGGTTGTTTTAGAATATATCTCTCAACAATCACATAGATGCCAAAAGACAATTTCAAATTATATAAATTGTGAAATGCAGTATTATTGCAGTAAAAATGCTGATTTTTAAGTTATATGTGAATATTTAACAGATTAATGCCAAATTTAATAACAAGTCCTGATTGTGCTGTTGTAGGATTATGAACATCAGCAACGAATAATATAGTATTTATTTATGGAAGGTATGCTTTGTTTTAGTTTCATTCTAAAAAAAAATTGAAAGAACATTCAAAATGATTATTCCTAACCGAGTGTACTTCTTAGTATTTATAATTAGCAAATTCATATTCATAGTTTTCTATTTGCAAATTTAGGCAACATACTAAGAAGCAGAGACATCACCCTGCCAACAAAAGTGCATATAGTCAAGGCTATGTTTTTTCCAGTTGCTATGTGTGAAAGTTGTTCCATAAGGAAGACTGAGCACCAAAGAATTGAGACCTTTGAACTATAGTGTTGGAAAAGACTCCTGCGAGTCCCTTGGACTGCAAGGTAATCAAACCGGCCAGTCCTAAAGGAGATCAACCCTGACTGCTTTTTAGAAGGCCAGATTCTGAAAATGAAACTCAAATACTTTGGCCATCTAATGAAAAGGAAGAACTTACTGGAGAAGAGTCTAATGCTGGGAGCGATTGAGGGAAAAAGAAGAAGGGGACAGCACAGAATGAGGTGGATGGATGGAGTCATTGAAGCAGTTGGCGTGAGCTTAAATGGACTCCGGGGGATGGTAGAGGACAGGAAAGCCTGGATTGTCCATGGGGTTGTGATGGTCAGACATGACTTTGCAACTAACAACAGCAATTTATTTTGAACATTCCCCCCACCCACCCCCGTTTGTTTTTTTTCATCTGACACTTTGACATTGTAAATTTCATTCAATAGTTTCCTCTGCTTTTAGACCTCAATTAAATCCCAAGGGGGCTTTTTCTTTTTTTAACATAGCTACTGCATTTAATGAAGCTTATGAGAGACTTCCCTCTCACATAATATATATGGACACAGAAACTTACGAACTTTTATTGTAATCACAAACTCAGTTTGCTATCTTATTAAGAAAGAATCTCATCTTAGACTTCTTGTAGCTGTTTAAATGTCTGCATAGGCTATACACTAAATGTTGACTGAACTCAGTGGAATTTACATCCCAAAGGATGTAAATGGAATTGGCCTGCCTGGTGACATTATNCTAAATGTTGACTGAACTCAGTGGAATTTACATCCCAAAGGATGTAAATGGAATTGGCCTGCCTGGTGACATTATTAAAGAAAAATGTTTTTTTTTTCATTAGCATTGCACATAAGGAACATTATAATTACAATTAAAATGTCCTGGCCTCTAGCACCATCCTAATTTTGTTCTCATTAAAACTCACAGATTCAGATCAGTTTCAAAAATCATGATATAGATTCCAGTCTTTGGGAAGTGTTGCTTAGTAGAGATGTTGGAGAGCTTGATAAAAGCTAGACTAAGCTACTAATCTCTGCCAATAATTAATAGTTAAAAGGGAGCTTTTGCTATTGGACATTTTTAATCACCTCTTTAAGAGAGATTCTTATCCTGAGAAATGGCTGGAACTTTCTTTTTTTACAAATGAACATGTACATTTCCCACAGAATGGACATATAGTTCAGCTGATACACATCTTATAAGCCAGATGTCACCCTATATAGCTCACCTGACTTGTCTCATTAATCATGTTTCTCTGCAGTTAACTGTTTCAACCTTTTACTAACTTTTCTTCAGTTCTTCCCCCTTTATCTTTTCAAATTCATGAAACCTGTTTTTGTAGGATTGAAAAGTTAGAATATAACACAGAGCAAGATCAAAAATATCTCAGTAGGAGTGGGTAATTTTCTTCCTTTTTTTTTGTACCAGTTCTGGGTTAATTTGATGAAAGAGAATAGTTGTCAGCAATGTTAAATTCAATATTAAATATCAATATTACTTATCTTTTAAAATAAGTGGTGTAATGGATAAAATATAGTGAAAAATTTACATTATTTTGCATAAAAAGTTTATGGTTCAAATTTTACTTGCTGAGCAAAATGACCAGGATGATTATAAAAGACATACTGATAATGTTACTAGATGTTTCCAATCTCTAAATATTTCAAAATATATATTTGGTGTGTGAGAGAAACAAAGAGAGATATGAAAAGATATGTTTGACACATGAGTGTATATTCCACTATGTTTTATTTTTCTCGCTTTCTTTATATCTATGAGTAAAAACTCTAAAATTTTATGTTGTAATATTGTAAATATAAATGTATGTCCAGCCATCTTAACTATTAGTAGGATTTAATATAACTAAGTCCATTGCATATAATGCTACTGGTTCTGGTGCTTTGTCTATTGCTGATTAATAACCCTTAAATATTGTATGCCATTTGTTGGCAATATATTTTTCGTAAGTCAACAGTAATTAGCTGTTAGCTGTAGACTACATTGAAGATTTCAGAAATATGTATGTTAGTGAGCTTTTGCTGAAAATAAGATAAATGATACTATAGTAAATATACATTTAGCTAGTCAAGATGAGTTGCTGAGTATAGGAAATGGATTTTTCCCTGACTGGACTCTGAAAATCAGCATCTTGAAAAGGATTGATTTAGTAGTATGTTACCTTTTACATTTTAAGGTTAAAGCTTACTTGACTTCCTTAGAAAGGAGTTTTGTATTATACTCAATGGCTCTTAGCTCTAGTTCATTCAGTGGATAATGTGTCCTACCTCTTCAGTATATTGTTCCAAGTATCGTAATGAATTTTAGCTCTTACTTTCTCTCCCTTAGATCATTTTTTTGAATCAATTTATCTCTCCCACCCACCCAGGTCAACTTAAGTTGGTTCTTGACATTAAAGGAAAACAATTTACAGGGGAAAAAATTCATAGTGTATCTTCTTCATACCTTACTTTCTTTGAAAGAAAAAAATGTTTAAAATCAAGAAGCTAATCTGTTTCTTTTTTTCTGTAGAAAAAGAACATTTAAGAGCAACAGTCATCTCAATCATGTCCATTTTCAATAGACATATATAACAGGACAATTTATTTTCCATTTAAATATAATGAATTTATGTTTCATTAGTGTGTGATTTGTAATAGTATGAATGCCCAGTGAGGAGAGAGGCAGGATATAAATAGTGAAAATAAATAAATAGTAAAACAAAACTATCAGTATAAGACCAATATTGGAACAAAATGATTGGGCTTTATTGCAGTGTAACAACAGGACTATCTGGTTTTCTTTCATTGTGAAGGAAAACTGTATTCTGTGATTAAGAAATAATTTTATAGGGAAGGTGGCCTCATTCTCCACACAATTTCTATGTTGGAACTGTAAATAGTAGTCTTTTCATCCCATATCTCATTTTTTTATCTATCAGCAAATAATAAATCTCTTCATTCAATTTCAGTCAGCAAAAGTTCATTTAGAGCTACTTGTATGTGTATGTGTGTGTTTATGTGTGTGCATGTAACCAAGTAAATCAATTTCATATTCTTTCATATTCCTTTCATATTTACTTTACTCAGCAACTTATAATTTTCTCTAAAAATATAAATATATCTCTTCTTCCCATATCTTATCTCATGTGTACAAACAAATTTTAAAGCCTCATCATTCAAAGTTAATCAGAAAAGGTTCCATTAAGGATTATCAGAAACAACAGCATAATGAAATTTAATCTGTTCAGATAATGTTCTACAAATTAATTTTTTTATCATCTTTTCTTCATCTCTTCAGAAACTCATTTGTCAGTTTAACACTTTCCTTTAATTTTAATGCTAGTTTGTTTTCTCTAAAAATATTTTTTTTAATTTATTAATTTTTTATGCTCCCCATCTCTTCAACATGGTGACTCTGGGAATCTTCCCACATCTTACCTGTAAACAAAACTTTAAAGCATCATCATTCACTCCTGGTCAAGAAAAACCTATTAAAAGCTGCTAGAAAAAAAGAATTATAGTTTTTTATTGATATTTTTCCACCTAAAGGATTTCAATTTGTTTTTCAATTGAACTGTGCAGCATATGTGTTATATTAAAGATGGAAAAAACATCTGATTTATTGTGGTATATTTTTACATGTCAAAGACCTGCATTTTAATAGGGATGTGAAGACTTTCTATATTTTCTTCTTCTATATTTTAACCTTGGTCAAATAAACAAACTTTATACTTCTTGTTTTTACTTTTAAAAATCTTGATGTTTATTTCTTTTAAATAGTATCTCAGAAACTTGATTTATTTTCATTCTTATCTTTTCTCAGGAATTCCCTCATAGGTACAACATATCTCTTTTGTAAATCCAAAGTAACAAAATTGTCCAAGACACTCTTAGTTAAAATACACCCGTCTAAATCACTCTTCTGATTTATTACTTGTACATTTATTTTAATTATTAAAGTATTAACTGATTTCATTTGTAAATCTTGTATAACTTCTTTGTCAATAACATTCTAATATCCTGTCAATTTTAAATTCATATCCAAACAACTTGATTTTCAGTTGTATCCTCTTTTATCTCCCCTTGTGATGCATTTTTATAGTCATGGACAATCTGAAAAGAAAGTTCTGTGTATGTTGTTGTCAAATGTTCTTGATTTTTCCAGAGTTACAGTATTTTTATCCATTCCATTAATGGACCTTCTTCTTTAATTATATCTAGTTCTTTCTAGTTGCTTCTAAAAACTACCCTTCAAAGTCTTCTCTTACCTTGTTTTTCTCTAATCCACAAAATTTTTCCAGAGAAAGATTCCTTTCACTTAAATTCAAAATCTTCATATATTTTAACAAGATTTTAAACAAACCAAAGATAGTATTATATTTATTTAAAAATCTTATTTCATGTCAATCTGACCTGATCGTTTATTTAAAGTCTTTCCAAAATCAATGTTCTCATCACCTTTTCACTGTTTATTTTCAAATAAAAAAGCTTTTCTTTAAGTTCTCAAACCTACAAGAAACATCTTTTGCTGAGGATTGAAGGAAAATCACCCAGCATAATGAAACCTGTTATTTTGAAGATTATTAGTATTTGAAAAGCAAATTACAAGCTATTTTCAATGAAATCCTTAATTAAAGAAAGGAAGTCGGTGAACCCAGTATGTCTTTAAAGACTATGAATTGTGGCTTGGACAAAGCTGACTCTGCCATGGCCAGAGCTTTAAAATTTGTTGGAGACCGCTGGTTTATGGAGTGGGAAATCCAAGAGCCCCTCTTTCTGCTGTGGCTATCACTTCTGCTCTCACAGAGTCATCTTCAGTTCACTATGCTTTCCCGGAATTAGACTTGAACTTGTTTTTAATGTAATTTATTTCCATGAAATGTAATTTAAGATTGCCAGATTGTGTGACAACAGTGATTGGGGCAGAAACCACGAATTATGGTTCAATATGTATGAACGGTGATGATTTAACAGGTATGAAAATATATTTTCTTCCCTTGAAAGAAAAAAAGGATTGTTCGGTATTTAGAAGAATATTCTTTTCTCTAAACAGCAGTGCTTTGTTATTTTGAATAAGTTTGGTTCTTAAATTTAAAAACAATACTACAACAATGAGATATTAACATGCTTTTGAATATTTAAATGTAATGAAGTATATTATGACACAATTACAATATATTACACTGAGGAAGTGTTAGTTTCAGCTGCATTCATCAATAACATAGTGAATGTAATTGTATTAGACTTTATTCTATTTGGGAAATTACTGACTATAATAATCTATTCTGTGAGTAACATTATGCTGAAAGGATTATGCCCAGTGATGGCTGTTTCTCAGCATAGCATATACCATTAGCAAGAATGTCTCACCCTTCTCCCAGTTTTGCAGGCTTTGGCTCCTTTCCAGTCCTATTTTAGAGGATTAGGAGGCTAGGGTTCCAAGGCAGATATGTAAAGGGCATTTATTATGTACTATCAAATCAGTGCTCACTTTTAGCCACCATATAAATGTTCTATATGACAATCTTTCCCCAAAGCTAATTCTTCAGGTCTTCCAATGGTGCACGCTCATCATTGAAGTATCCATCTGCCTTGTTGCTGGTTGCCCTCTTCTTTTGTTACAGCTTTCCCAGCATTAGAGCTTTCTCCAGAAAGCAGGGCCTTCACATAATGTGTGTAAAATACAATAATTTGAGCCTGGTCATTTGTAAGTAAGAACTCTAAGTTGACTTATTTGGTGATCCATTTATTTATGTTTTGGCGGCACATGATATTCTCAGGAGTCTTCTCTAGCATCAGAAGTGTCAATATTATTTCTATCTAGCTTCTTTGAACTCCAGTTAATTCCATAGTGTCACCGGGAATACCTTAGCTTTCATAATTCTGACGTGTCTAGTAGACATATGGCATCTGATTTTTTTCCAAGGCTTCTGGCTGCTCTACCAAGTGCTAGCTTGTGGTGTATTACTTGACTGCTTGTTCATTTACTGTTGATGGTTGATCTTAAAAGGCAGGAGGTATCTAGCATTTCAATATGTTCATTGTCAATTTTAAGACTGGTTGTTCTCTCTGTTGTCACTAAACACAATCAAATTTTTGTCTATAAACACCGAAGCACTCATTGACTTCCTTTTGGTATTCTTTGGCTTTGTCAATTATTGAGCAAACAACAGAAATAAAATCTGTTTTAAAAAATTTCTTTTTTTTTAAACAAATTTTATTGATTTTACAATTAAAAACAAATCAACAACACATACACAAATAGAAAAAAAAAGAGAAAAGAAAAAGGAAAAAAAAGGATAGAAAACAATTAAAAGCATTCTCATTTTCGAGCAGTTATTATAAAGATCTTTTTTCTTTCCTGCTAATTTGATGCCATATTGTACAGCACCTTGTCTTGCATGTTTGTTGATGTCACTTTGCATGATAAATGTGATCCTTGATTCTGTTTTTTGGCCTTATAGTGTCTTTCGGTTCTAAAAACCATTCTATAAGACAGCATTCCAATATTATAAGCATATTAGTGTCTTTGTTTTTAATCTAGAGTAATTTTGCGCATTTCTGCACAATTTAGGAATTTTGTTGTGTATCATTTCTCTGTAGTTTATATTTTGCTCCTAACATACAAAAGCTACGTCTGGGCCGCTGTGTAAAATGTGTATTATTATATATTTCACTTTTTTGGATAGTTGTTTATCAAAATCCCAAACAGAAAGGACTCTGGTCTTGCTACTCGACTTGTTCTTTTCTTGTTATCTGACTTCAGCCAATTTCTAATTTCTCCGTCTGCCAAAAATTTTTGTGGGCTATCTGTACAGGAGCCAACGCACATATGAAAAAGGTTCCTCTTTTTTTTTGGCATTGTCTACGCATTCGGAGCTCTATGACGCATCTTTCGCTAATGCCTCGAAGTAGAGGAAATGCCATTCTATAAAACATTTTATAGGCATTTCTATTGTATGGTCGCAATTTTGTGTATCTTATTTCTAACCTCAGACCTTTGTCCCATTCTTGTAAAAGTCGATGCATATTGCCTATTACTCACTCAGGCTACATATTCCTTTAACTATTTCTCTTGTAATTTATCATGTCTAATAATAATTATCAATTTTCTTTTGCCATAATCTAAAAGAATTTTATCTAATCGCCTGGAGTTTTATGACTGTTCAGTCCTCAAATTCTTTTCCTATCTTGTTTTACTTTGAATTGTGGAGGTATAAATACCCACTGATGCATTTTTAAATGGCCCCGCTCTGCAGGTTCCTGTCTCAATTTTCACTAATTTCTTGTGTATCCAATAAATCTTTATATTTAATCATTTTAGTGATATCCAAGATTGTTTGGGTTTGAAATCATCGTCTACTCATTTGTTGATATCCGAGATTAGGTAACTTTGAATAGGGTTTTTTTTAGTTTCTTTTTTCGCCAATTATATTAATATATGGAGTCACTAATCTAGATGTCTGTGGAAATATTTCTGTATTAATGACTCCGCTAACATCCATAAAAAGGATGCCATCCCCTCTGCAGAGTCATGGGCCTTCTAAGAATAAAAATTCTCTAATTATTAAGTTCGACCACAATCTCTTTAGCCAACTAGAGAGGCACGCAAGTAGAAATTCCAATCTAATTTGGAAGGGCCAACGCTCCTCCCCTGCTCTTCAATATCCTGGCATTGCCTTTAAATTTTATTCACAAGTTTGTTCCGCTCTGTGCAAATAAATTTAACAGTTTATTGTTGTTAAGAGTTCTTCCTTAAAATATTTTTGTGTGATTTAAATTTAGGATCATCTGCAGAATAAATTATAAGTAATAATTTTGGAAGAATATTCATTTTAATGGCAGCAATCCACTGCCCAATAATTGAAAGTTGGAACCTGGCCGCCATGATGTCTAAATCCTCTCTTTACCTGTTGCAACTCAATTGTCATATATTGGTTTTCCTTAAGTATCTGCAATGCGGTGGTCTATATTCGCTAATATTTAACTTTCTTTTGTCATGCTTGTATTTCCCATAAACCTTTTGTCTAATCTCTTTTTTTCTGTATTTTCTGTAAATTTCTTAGTCATTAATTTTGTTTCTTCTCCATTATTAATTTTGAGTCTGCACCATGTCCAAATTGTTTATAGATTCGTGCATTATAATTTTTGTCCTCTTTATCTAGTTCGCCTTCAATAAAAAAACCATACTTGTCGCGAGACACTTCAATTTTGTATCTTCTCTTTCTTAACCGTTTATCCTTTATCTTTAGGTTGGCGTCTAATTTGTATATTAGTCTTGTTGATAAAGAGAATATGAGAAGAGCAGGGGTAGCAGTGGGGAGCCCTTGTCTACTAACCTCTGTTTTTCATTTATATTGGCGGGCGTGTATAGTTCCCGCATTTATGTTATCAATATTATCCTGTTATGTATTCATAAATAGTTGTTATAAGGTGACACTGATTTTTCAAATTTAGGCCTAAATTCGATATTATAAATATCTCTTTGAATAGATAAATCGCTCACTATTTAAATTGCCAGGCATTTCTTGCACTCTAAAAAACATAAGTGGCAATTTTGTTTTTCAGCGGTGGGGCTTTGCCTAAACTCTCCTACAGACATCTAACTACTGTTCTTAATTATTCCTAATCTGTCTGGTGTGGAGAAATCCAGTTTTGATTCTTCATAGTATAATACAGATTTAAGATTCTTTATTTAGTCTGTTGATTTAGAGGGTGAATATTTTTGTAGGGTCAAGGTGTTTAGCAGTGAAATTAGCGTTTAACGGGCCTGTCACAGTTGGTGAACGGATGCAAAACATTTGGAAAAGGAACACAGTGGATGAAAAAACTGTTCTCAATCCGTTGTTTTGCGCGCTCTTCAAAAATGCCCCGAATTTGCATACAGTCAGAGCAACAACAACGGAAAGGGAAGCGACGGGGTGGTAGGATGTAGAGGGGATGGAAAGCGGCAGCTCGTCAGGAAGGCCTAGCGGATGGTGGAGCGGATTGGGACATCCGGAGAGCTTCCGGGGGAGGTCACAGCGAAGCGGACGCGCATCGGAAAGAGCGGACGCAAGAGGGGAATGCCTAGCGGATACCATAGCGGAGATGACATGTGTTACACGTGGGCATGCAGGGAGGTATGGCATTGGTCACCCGGGATATAAGGTGAAGCAGCTTGCCAAGCAGGTCAGCCGATTCAGAAGGAAAGACTTTCTGGCAGACACAGCTCGAGCTACGACGCAGCAAGCCGAACAACCAACAACCATGGGGAAGAAGAGAAAGCCCTGGGCGTAGCATTGCTGCCCAGCCGTGGCAAGTAGGGGACAGGGGCATCATCCCACCCCTGGCCCGGGTGCTGCTTCTGTGGTGTCTGCTGGGCTTCTTTGGGCTGCTTTGGGTGACTCTTCTAGGCTGGAGCTTCCTGCTTTGCGCTGCTCCTGATGCGGTGCTTCTCTGGGCTGTGCTCTGCTCTGCGGGCTGGTGCTTACTCTTGCTGCGTTGCTCTCTGGTGGGCCTGGTTTGGCTTGCTGCTGGTGCTTAACTCTGGCTGGCAAAAGATCTGCGCCTGGTGGGCTGGTGCTTTCTTTCTGCTGGTGCTTGACTGCTGGCTGGCAGCTGCTCCTGGTCCTGGGCTGGTGCTCCTGGTCGCTGCTGGTGCTGGCTGGGCGCTGCTGGGGTGCTTAGCTTCCTGCTGCTGCTGATCGCTGGGTCCTGGCTGGGCGCTGCTGGTGCTGGGCTCT
>BHFT01020687.1:0-21992 GCA_004320025.1 Laticauda laticaudata | reverse complement strand
AGGTTCATCTTTTAAGTTGCATTACTGAAATAAATGAACTTTTGCACGATATTCTAATTTTTTGAGTTTCACCTGTATTACCATCCACCACTTCAGTCACTGATTGCACTTCACTATCTGGTGCCTTCCTAATTTATTCTGCTAATTCATTCTCCCATGTGCCATCCCCCCTCCAGACATATTAAATACAGAATGAAAAGGGCTCATACTTGTACTAAAAATGATAATCCAGAAGTGTTTTGTGTGTGTATTTTAAGACCCTGGTAAAACTGGGTAAGCATTCTCAAAGGAGATTTTCTTGATTGTTTGTTGTTTTTCTAAAAGGTTATACCCAATGCTGCTCATAAGACATCATTTAGGGACCATTTTTAACACCAAAAGGACCATTTTAAAAACATATTACAGAAGCAATTGCTACTAATATTGCTAATATAGCTTGCTGACTGTGGTCATTATCAACATCCCTGGTATTCAGACCTTGCCAGAAAATGCTTTGTCATGTTTTAAATGTTTGCTTTTAATACTGAGCTCGATGCTTGTGACAAAGGACACAAATTTGCATTCGACTCTAACTTCCCTAAGTTGCCTTCCCCAGATTCATATGGGCTACAATTCTCAAAAAATCTAGTCCACATAACCAATAATCATCTGAGGAATTCAGATAATTCAGATAATTAATGTTTATTTTGAACGTAAGTAATTAACTGCTTGCTTTAGCCTTCTAGATTTAGAAGATTTAGCCTTGCAAGGAGAGAATGTGCAATCATGGGAAAGTTAATCAATATTTTTCAATAATCTTTATTATTTATGAATTAGTAATTTTCTGTAAGGTTATTGAATTAATAATTGGCATATATTCTTACCATTTTATGTAAGAAAACTGAATTTTATTTTGAATTTTGTTATGTGCATATTGTTCTTCAGAATTACTTTTCCATTTCCATTTAAACTTCATTTTATGGTTGGTTTGACATGTTGCACAAATGCATAGTTTACTTAATTATGGTTTCTTGTGGAAGTAGCAGTTTACAAGCCTCAGTGTCAGGTTGATATAATACATTAACTTGAAATCAAACAATCAAATAAACCACATTATGGATTGGTGGAATATGTTAATCCATTTAGCAACTACTGAATGGTTTTATTGCTTGCAGCAACTATTGTCATGGAGAAGATGGCTAATTTATACAGAAAAACACTTGAGCTGCCCATCCAGAAAGTTTGTAAGAAAGTAGCTCTGATGTATATTTCTTTTTGTTTAAAAGAATCGTATGTAATGTAGTGTGTGTGTGTGTTATTTTTCTTAAATTAGAAGATTTATAAATCTGTTTCTTTTACTTTGCATATTTATGGTTCCAAATAAGGTATTTTGCACAGTTTAAATCTTTCCAAATTTGATTCTAATATTTGATTTCAATAGTTGATTTTAAAATTTGAGTCCCATGCTAAGCCAGAGTTTATACCAACACAATTGAAGAGCACCATTTTTGGAAAGCTCTCTCACAATGTGTGTATGTGAGAGAGTGGTGGGATTCACATTTTTTTACTACTGGTTCTGTGGGGGTGGCTTGGTGGGCATGGCAGGGGAAGGATAATGTAAAATCTCAAGTCAGAGGTGGAATTTGTCTGTTCTCTGACCCAGTCAAAATTTCCACTACCGGTTCTCCAGAACTGGTCAGAACCTGCTGAATGTGTGTGCATTTGTGTGAGTATGTGTGTGTATATGTATGGATGTGTACATAAGATTTCATACAAAGATTGTGACATTATATCCATTTGTGCAACTGCAAGCACTGGAGCTTCTTAAGGGAGTATATTTCCCATGGTAGCACAGACCCTTTGAAGAATTCATTGTGATGGAAATGATTAAGGCTATCTCAAATACAAATACATATTGTATATAACATCTTCTGGAGCTTATACAAGAATATTTTCCAAAGATCAAAAGAAATAATGAAAGTTGAAGAAATGTCAATGTAAAATGCTATATTTATTCTTTTTCTTTCTGGGCAGTAAACATATTCTTTTCTCTTCTGAAAGTAAAAGCAAAACACGCATCCTCTCTCTCTTTCTTTTTTTGGTCTTTCATGTATCTCTTCCATTTTGTTGAGAGCATCCAACTTCAGATGGAGCTACTTTGGATAATAAAATAGATGAGGAGAGAAGGACTTAAAAGAACCAGGCTATGCATATTACTGTGAATGAATTTGAAATCTGCCGCAGTGTACCCTTGCTGGAACAAGAGGAAAGATGGAAGATCACCGACCTAATCTAATGTAATTTATGTATGTATTTTGCTAGGCTTTTATGCCATTCCCTCCCAATTGTTATGACATGGTTGGAAGTCTCCTATTAATTCAAGCCCGGTGTATTTTTTCCACCACTTTTGACTCTTCTTCTCTAAAAAGCACTTGAGAAGAATAATCAAAGGAGCTGGAGAAAGTACATTGGGGTTGAATTAGTAGGACATTACCAAACTTATTATAACCATTGGGGTGGAATGGCATAAAAGCCACATGGCAACTGCCATGCGATTTATTAGATTTATATTCTACCTTTAACTTGTACAGTCCAAGATGTCAAACATAATGCTTCCTTCTCCTGTTGCCCATCACAATAACAATACTGTGAGATGGGTTGGGCTAAGAGAAGATGGCTGCCCCCAAACAACCTAGCTGACTCCCATACCTAGCAGAAAACTCAACCTCACATAGCCCTTTTTTGTAATTTACTGTTATGGCCCACTGGTGGCTGATGGAACTGGCAACAGAGTTGGACAATGAGGAGATTGGGGAGGAACCTGGGCCAGTCCCGGAGGCTGTGGAAGACTGGGATGAGGGCTCTGCGTCAGAGGCAGAGATGGGGCCAGGGCAGGCTGGTAGTCATCAGCTGACTTGGGGCTCACACAGCAGTGAGGCAGGAGAGCTTCGGAAACCAGTTCCCAACCTGTGTATATGCAGAGCTAACAAAAGGAAGGAACAATTAAGAATTCAAGGTCAATAAGGGAGGAAGGCCACAGGTAGACAATGAATGGCCCCTCCCATAAGGATTAATAGAGGGGGAAAAAAAGGGAAGGGGGCTTTTGCAGGAAACAATTTGTTCATTCGTTCCAGCCTCATGAAGCTCTATCTGTATAACTTAGAGACTCTGTGCTCAGCCCTTCCTAGTCAGCACTGCATTTGGAAATATTTACTGGGCAGTTTTCCAAGATAGATAAGGTCTGAGTTCATAATTATACCTTTGAAAGACTGTTTACCAGGCCATTGAGTGCATGTGAATGCAAGAAATTCACATTCATTTAATAAAAGAGGTTTTGCCGGGACACAGAGTTTTCTTTGTGCTTTTTGGGGAAGCCTAGGACAGAAACATTTTGCAACTTAGCATCGACTCCAAACTGGGTCTTATATAAATCCAATGTCAAGTTCAGAAAGTAATTGAAACACCATGCAGGCCTGTCCTCATACATGTCCAAATGGATTTAATTTAAAAATAAAAATCAATAAATAGAAACTTTTGAGCTTTAGCAATAGTCTAATCATGATACCCCCCCTTCTTAAGATGCTTGTTTATTTGAATTTTTTGAAAGGCTTTTCAGATTTAAAGATAAACAAACCTAAAAGAGTGCAAAGCTTTTGATTGATTGTGAAGATACGCAGGAGTTTTCCTGGTCACAGGGCTTCCCGTGATCATGAGGTCAATTACTTTTGAATGTTTTTTTTTTAAATTATATAGATAATACTATGTAAAACTCATTTTGTGAATTTGTACTCTTTTACTTTTTTCATATGATGTGTTTCTCTATTCAATGGGAATACCAGCTGCATTTTTCTAAGTGGTTTCTGAACCTTCCAGCTTCAAGAAGTCTTTTTCTCTGCAATAGGCTATCAAGGAGTTTTGACAGAGCTGGCTGTTGCAGGCAACTCTTTTGATGGGACATAATCATAATTTATTTATTGCAAGTCCCTTTGCCTTTATCACTTTATTATTTTGCATGAATTGCAACCCAGGCATATTCACCTTTATTTTCTATGGAGGAGGATAAATAATAACTGTTTGTTTTTCAGAGAAGCTTGTTTGGCATTGTTAATAATTCCCTTGCCAAAACCTAAGTTACCTTTATAATTTATATTTACAGTTGTATAAGTGAGATCTGAAACATGGTGGACCAGGCCTTTTGTATACAAAGGATGTGGATGGGTGAGGGGAGGCAGAAGAATAGACTATTCTAGTCTATTCTAGTCACTCTCTCACAACTCCTGGGAAAACATCTAATGGGTAAATAGCAATAGCACTTAGACTTATATACTGCTTTACAGCCCTCTCTAAGCAGTTTACAGAGTCAGAATATTGCCCCCAATTTACCTACCTCTGAAGGGTGGAAGGCTGAGTCAACTTTGAGCCTGGTGGGATTTGAACTGCCAAATTGTAGGCAGCTGGCTGCAGAAGTAGCTTGCAGTGTTGCACTCTAACCACTGCGCCACAGAGGCTCCACCACAATTGCTGCCACCACCCAATATATTCCAGAAAAAGTCCTTCTCTGATTTACAAAAGAAGAAAGACATGATAAGTACCCTTCTGTTGATTTCCTTCCTGCCCTGTCAATTATTTGGGAGTTAGTGACAAGTATATGCGCAAATCATTTTTCCCCCCCAGAATAAAAATGCTGACTCAGCAAAAATACAAGTCCCTGCATACAGACAGCCACAACTTACAACCACAGCTGGGACTAGATGCTAAGCAAGGCAGTTATTAAGTGAATTGCATCCAAGTTTATGACTTTCTTTTTTTTTGCAAAAATTGTTTAACAAATCGCAGCCCTGAAGTGAATCATGTGATCTTGAAGTAAATCCGGCTTCTCCCTTTGGCTTTGGCTTTGGCTTGTTGGAAGCCAGCTAGGAAAGTTGCAAGTGGTGATCACATGACCTTGGGACACTACAACCATTGTAAATAAAACCTGTAAGTCACCCACAGACATCTCGTGGGGGAGATGGGAGGCATAAAAAAAAAGAATAAATAAATATATGCTGGTAGCCAAGTGCTTGGATTTTGATCCTGTGATTTTGGGGATACTTGTTCTGACTCACACCCTTTTCTAATAAATCAAACAAAATCCAAATAGAATAGAAACCTTGTAATGATTTTGCAAAATAATTAGCCGTGATAAGCACAAGCCTTACCAAACTGTGCGAGACTTGCCAAAAGATAACAGACAAGAAATAATTTGCAGTACGAACTCAGGATGCTGGATTGTTCACGAGGCTGTAGTTTCAAAATGTCTTTGCAAAGAAGGTTTGTTTCACAGCTGGCTTTTATCTTCTTGAGGGAGGGGCCANGTTCACGAGGCTGTAGTTTCAAAATGTCTTTGCAAAGAAGGTTTGTTTCACAGCTGGCTTTTATCTTCTTGAGGGAGGGGCCATAACCTTGCAGCCTTACTCCCAAATCACCCATGCTGTTATAACTGCTCTTTCCTACAAGCAATCCTCTGCGCACACGCACATGGCACAGGCTCCTCAGGAACCTCCTCGTCACTGCTGCCAACCCCTACAATCTCTGAAGGCAGCAGTCCACTCCTTAATGATCCTGGCCCCTCATCTGAGTCCTTGCCCTCCTCAGCCATCTGCACCTGCTGCCGGCTAACCACAACAATACTACAATGCTTGTAAGTGCATGAATGGGTTATAAATGACTTTTTTGGAGACTGTTGTCACTCTGAACACCCCTAAAAAGAATAGCTGTAAGCTGAGGACTACCTGTAGCAAGGTTGAGGAATTAAAAGATTAAACTCCTTCCTTCTGGAATTTAAAGCCAGAAGAAAGGAAGAGAAAAAGTCACAATGATTCAAAAGATTCCGTTGTTTGCTCCTTCAACCAAAAACACATTGGCAGGATGAAATACAAAAAGGAGAGCAAAGAGAATAGAGAAAAGAGAAAATCAGATAAGTTCCCATAAAATAAAATCAATGTTCTATTTCTTAATTGGCTTCTGTTAGTTTCTAGAGTGCAATATATTTCCTGGATAACTGATCTCTTGGAGACTAATGCACTGCTGGCGAGGAACCAGCTTCAAAGCAGATGCTCTGATCCATCTGTGTGAGAGTAGGCGCAACAAATACAAAATGGAAATGTCCCTTCCTCTTGTTAAAAGCTCAAAGAGGGAAAGTACCAGAGGTGGTATTCAGCAGGTTCTGACCAGATCTGGAGAACCGGTAGTGGAAATTTTGAGTAGTTTGGAGAACCAGCAAATACCACCCCTGACTGGAGATTTTACAGTATCCTTCCCCTGCCATGCCCACCGAGCCACACCCACAGAACCGGTAGTAAAAAAAAATGAATCCCACCATTGGAAAGCACCTTGCTCTGGAGTAATTGCTCAGAGTTGGATTTTTTTAAGGCTTTGATGGCTTCCAACCACTATCTTAGGGTGACAGGTTAGCTTTGATTGACAATTCATGTTTAAAAGTTTTATTTTACCCTTTTGTGCCTGAACTTCTTGAAATGGCATTTTGATTCATTTACAATTGCTACAATATCCACAGTCAGCCATACCAAGACCAAGAGTTTATTAATTTGTCCCAAGGCTCTTCCCTATTCTAGGTAGGGCAGGTAGACAAATTGGGTATATTGAAAGCAAATACAGTCCTTGACTAATGGCCACATTCAAGCCCCAAATTCCTCTTGTTAAGTGAGGCATTTGTTAAATGAATTTTGCCTCATTTTACGAACTTTCTTGCCTCAGTTGTTAAGTGAATCATTGCAGTTGATAAGTTAGGGACCCAGTTGTTAAGTGAATCTGGATTTTTCACTGATTTGGCTTATCAGAAGGTCATAAAAAAGGATCACATGACCTCAGGACAAAGCAACGGTCATAAATATGAACCAGTTGCCAAGCATCTGAATTTTGATCACATGATCAGGGGGATGCTGGAAAGGTCATAACTGTAAAAAATTGTCATTGTTTTCAGTGCTGTTGTAACTTTATACAGTCACAAAAAAAACCTGTTGTAAGTCAAGGACTACTGTACTCAGAAACCATTGGGAGAAAACTTGATACCTTAAGGCAGGGGACTTCAAACTTGGTATGTTTAAGACTTGTGGACTTCAACTCCCAGAATTCCTGAGCTAACGTGACTGGAGGAGGAATTCTGGGAGTTGAAGTCCACAAGTTTTAAAGCTGTCAAGTTTGAAGACCCCTGCCTTAAGGTATCCTGTTAATTACCTGACAGGAACCATTCCATAACAAAGGAAAGCCAGCATAAAAACTCAGATTATAGTTGATCAAGAAATCAGTTGTATCATATATAGCCTGAATGTGACAATGAATCCTGGCCATACCACAAGAACTGATTAGGTTAACAGCAATAACACAACAGCAACACAATTATGTTACTATCAGCATGGCATGATGAATTGCTATTGTAAAAATCTTACATATATTTAAACTTGATTATAGTTGTCCTGATATATTTTTTTGAGCATTTAATTTCCTTCTGACTGCATTGCGTCCAATCCATTACCATCACAATGGCCATGGCCATGCTTGTATATAATTAAGAACTTAAGAAAACACTTCTTCATTGAATGGAATGGGTTCTAGTCTGGAAAACTTTCTGTCGAAGTACTGCATCCATCCTGAAACTGCTAAAATCTATTTTTTTTTCAGCCCATTCCTAGTTCAACTCAATCCTTTTGAATTCAGGGTAGTTAGCTCCAGTAGTATTGCTTTTGTTCCTTGGAACTTGGATTGAATATTGTGGAGTTTTCTTTAAAAAAAATTAAGCCTCATTGTTTGTTTTCTGCAATCACTGATGGATGTGGCAATAATGAGCTCCCTGGCACTTTAATCTATATTCTGATGTGCAGCTTGCATTTGCTGATAATTAGGTTTAGAATAATGATACACAGAATTTCACAGTCTGCTTTTCATCTGGGTCTTTCTTGATGGCCTCAAGGTAGAAAATTCAAGGTAGAATATGGTAAACTCTTGTTATGTTCTTTCTTCTGATTGAGATTGTCTTCATGTTCAGTCTTCAAATATACGGTATAAGCACTGTATATGTACAGTGAATAGAGAGAAAGAAAGCAAATAGATGATGGAATATATTCCAGACTAGATGATGGAGTTTGTAGAAGAATCTCAAGTTCATATTTTAATATCCTGGGCATCACTTTGGCCTGAGGCATTCTAGTCCCTGACTATTTAGGGCTTTAAATATGGAAATAGTACAGTATTTTGTATTGAATATAGAAACATGGAAGAAGCCAGTCATGTTTTAGTATCAGGGAAACTTTTCAGATACTTACATGATACTAGACATGCTGAAAGAATTGAGGTAAGTTAGAGATGCATGATGCATGAGCTTTAGGGTCTTCAAACTTTATGCATCTTCCCTAATGCCCTTTGAAAAATTTAACTCAGCTGTAATTGTTGAAGTGACAGTTAAAAAAAAAAAACCCTAGTAAATTAGTAATAATAAATAATAATAAATAATAAATAATAATAAAACCTTGTTAGTTTGCAAACTGGTTGTGAACATAAGTGCAGCCCATCTCTGGGAACAATATTTGATTTTTTACAGTCCTAAAGGTATTTTTACAGTCCTGAAGGTATCTACTTTCAGAATATTGAAAAGAAATCAATTTTTAGTTAATGATAGGTGTTAATTATGTGGACGTTTCATGTTTGGGAAAATAAAAAATGAATGGAATGTTTTTTTTATTAAAAAAAATCCTTTCATCATTTTGCATTATAACTAAGCATCATCGTAATCAATTTTTAATAAAAGTAGATACCTTTCACACTGGCCCTTTCAAAATAACTAATGATATTCACTATTCTAAATCTGCCTCACATGCTCCAATGCATGGAGGTGCACTCCAAAAGGGAATGTACAACTTTTATCTGGAATAGGGGTGTCAAACTCAATTTCATTGAGGGCCGCATCAGGTGTTCTGTATATAGAAATAGTAGTACTCCTAACACAGGATTCTGATTTGTAAAAAGCCTGAATGGGGTTGAGGTTCAATAGAACCAATCCAAGAAACCGCTCAAAAGTGGCAAAATAAATACCTGTCATTGGCTACAAGGCGGCAGCAAATCCTATAAAAGGCTGCCGCGGCTTTGAGCCAATGTTCCGTTTTCCCACTGCTGTAATATAATAAGACTTTGTTGTTGGACCTGGTCTACGTCGCGTTTTTCTTCCGGATGGAACCTGGCGACAAAGGGTGATCGTCCTAAAACGCGAGACTGAGCACGCGGCGACAAATAAACTAGCAAAGAATTATGGCAAGAAATACGCGCCGCCCGCACCTTCAACCCAAAGAAAGAGGATTGGAATCTACATAGACCGTTTCCAGATGTATTTGGGAAAAGCTAACAAGATGGAGGAAGAGATCTCAGACGCAGCGTAAAGAGAGCTGTTTTCTTTGACACACTGCGGGCAACCGCAATCTTCAAGATGGCCCAAGGCTTTGGCGAAGCCCCCCCGAGATGTGAGGCAATTGACTTGGCCAGAGTCCAAAGAATACTAAAGGCTCACTAACGCACCGGTGGTATCAACCTATAAGCGGAACGAGTTCTAACCGAAGAGAACCAGAAGAAGGCCAAGACCATCGCTGCTTGTGGCAGCCCTCCGACAAATAGGGAGCGTGCGAATTTCCTAAATTTAGATGAGGCGATGCAGGATCGAGTAATTATTGGTTTAAAGAGACTCTAAATATCAGAGCCAAACTGCTAAATAAACCCACATAACCATAGCCGAAGCCATCGCGAAGCCAACAGCCGCTGAAGCCGCAAAAAAATCGGCGGTCCAAAAATGAAACAGATGAACACGAACAACGACGAACGAGCTGGAAGAAGCGGAAGAAACAATTTCCACCACCACTCACCTCACGAGATATTGACGAGACGTCAGAATCCGGGGAAGGAAGACGGACGAAGTCCCGCCTATACACCCAAAAAGAAAGGGTGTGGAACAAGAATTGGCGGGGAATGTGCCGGCTGCAGAGGGAACCATCCTCGGCCCGATTGCAGATTTCTCGATGCCATTTGCAGGGCTTGCAAGAAAAGAGGGCTTTACCGAGAAAGTCTGCCAGGAAACAAAAAATTACAGCCCAAACAGACGCAGCATCCCCCACACAAACTGAGGCCAAAAACAAATTGAGAGAAAGTGGCAGCGGAACAAGCGAGCGCACTAACCGGAGAGAAAGCACATCAGACTTTCGCTATCGGAAGCAGCTCAGACGGAAAGCGGGAAGAAAGTAAAAATAATCCGTAAAAAGAGAAGCAGCCTGCGAAATGGAGGTTAGACTCTGGGTCTTTTCTATCAATGGTTATTCATGGGACACCATCAAACAACTGGTCCCAGATATCAAACTCAAGAAACTCCAGAGACAAAATTAACCCTGAAGGACTACCAAGGAAACTGAATTCCTGTGTAGGCCTAGCATTTCCGATTGCCTACAAACAACATGTTGAAGTACTACCATGACAATAGTCAACCGAGACCGACCAAGCCTCCTGGGCATCGAATGTTCCGCACCATTGGGCATCGGGATGACCGGTAGACTGGGTGGCCGCAACATGGAAGAAAAGCCTGAATCCAAAGAGTTTCCAGGACAGTTTTCCGCGGCTCCCTAGAGGTATCCGGGAGGACCCCAATTTCCTTTAGTCGCAGACCCCATGGTTAGCCCCTTAGAAGAACTTTAAAGGCCAAGACAAGTTCCTTTTGCTCTGAACAAAAATAGAGGACAACTAAATAAATTAATAGACCAAGGGGTTTTAGAACTGTGGACCATGCTTAAGTGGAAACGCCGATCGTAACACCAATTAAACCACGGGTCAGTTTCGAATTTGTGGTGGACTACAAGGCTACCCTGAAACCAAGCATTACAAGTACAAAAGCGCATATCCGGTGCCAGTCGTACAACACTTATTACATTTCTTTAGGAGGAGTTTTCGCTAAACTAGATCTAGCTCAAGCTTAACCAACAGCTCCCAGTAGACCCATTAACGGCTGAAGCCACAAACTATAGCTGACCACGACAAAGGGGCATTCAGTGCACAGACTCAAATTTGGAATGATGTAGCCCAGGCGTTTTCCAGAGCCTCATGGAACGCCTATAATGGTGATAAAAGAGTCGTACCATATTCGACGATGTCTAATTTCATCGGTCCAAAGATGCGACCTCCAACTAAAAAAAGACTAAGACTTGTACTAGACTAAATTCAGAGAATCTGGCCTAAAAGTAAAAAAGAAAAATGCTGTTTATGACTGATCGTGTCCGAATTCCTGGGCTACTTAAATATGACGGAGAAGGGTATAACCCTACTGACAAAAAAGTCAAAGCTATTTAAAGACGGCTCCAGAACCAAGGAACAAAACTGAACTACAGGCATTTTTAGGACTAATAATATTTTTTATAGCGTGTTCCTATCCCCCACAAGCGACAATAGCAGAACTCATTACAACCGATTACTGGATAAAAAAACAATTTGGACTGGGGTTATAGAGAAAAGAAAGCCTTCCAAAAAATAAAAAACTTAATTAACATCAAACATCCCATTCCTTTCACAGTTTTAGTACACACTTTCCATTTGATGGTGACCTGCGATGCCTCACCGTTTGGAGTCGGTGCCATCCTGAGACCTAACCAATTGCAATGGGAAGAGAGGCACCTGGTCGCATGTACGTATTCAGAGGACTCTGTCTAAACCCGGCGTAATTATAGCAGTTGGACAGAGAGGACCCGGCAATGCGTCGCCGGAGTGAAACGCTTCCACGAATATCTATTGGAAGAACATTTTTGATTGTTAATGGACCATAAACCGCTACTATGGAATCTTTGGCGGAACAGCCGACACCCGACATTTTGGTCCCGCTGAATGACTAGATGTCAGATTCCTAGCAAGCCCTATCTCGTATACTCCTGACACAGTATGCGCCGTCCGGGAAACAAATTTCCATGCAGACTGCGTTGAGCAGAGCACCATTATTCAATATCGAGGAGACCCGGCGGCCGACAATTGAACACCCGTTGCAATAGAAACATCCCTGATCTACCCATATCTGCATGATGTCGCCAAGGGCAATGCAAAGACCATTGACTGCCCGTATACTGAACTTGGGGTATGTAAAGGCTGGCCAGAAAATAAAAAACTTGAGAACTTTTAAAACCTTTCCGGACCAGAACAACCGAAATCTCAATTCAAAAGGGTTGTTGTTGTGGGGTGATCAGGTAATTATTCCTCAAATTTACAAACTATAGGTACTGGGTATCTTCACAGAAGTGCACCCTGGAATTGTTAAATGAAAGCCTTGCTAGACAGCTATGTCTGGTGGCTTGGGTTAGACAGGGACATCGAATACTGTGGGTAATTTTGGCAACAAATCCAAAGAACAGACGCTTCTGCCCACCAAGCACCTCATTAGGGACTTGGGAAACCCACGAGGCCCCTGGTCAGGTGAATCCACATTGACTTTTGCGGTGTTCTACTAAGGGCATACTTTTCACTAATTGTCGTAAGGTGCATACTTGAATTGGCTGGGGTTAAAATTATGGCATCATTACGACAACAGACCGTTATTAAACAACTGGCAAACTTTTCGCACCCATGGCCTGCCGGACGTCCTAGTGTCCGACAACGCCACATTAACAAGTATCAATTCGAACAATACCTAGGCCTCCCTAGTATTTAGACTATGACTGACCCGGCGCCGCGCCACCCGGCTGCAAATGGTTAGGGCAGAGAGAATGGTCAGGTTTACCAAAGAAAGGGTTTAGAAAAATGGACATTGGGGATCGTCCAAGAAAAAATAAATTGCCTACTCACCTCCAGCTATTACACCGGGCCACGATAACAAACAAAAGCCAGCTGAATTACTAATAGGGAGAAAACTTGAGATCGGCATCTAGACAGATTGCACCTAACCTAATACGCCAAGAAAACGCCCATCCGACTCCTCCAACCCTGTTCAGGACAATTTGAAATAGGCCCTTACGTCTAATGCAAGAAATTTTACCGGGGACCACTTATGGCTTCCCAGGTACCAATAACACAATTACAGGCCCCCGGTCCTACCGACTAACCATAGACGACGGCAGGGAATGGAAGTGATAATTAGACCGGCTCGGTTTCCCGGAAACATTAGAAAGAAGTACAAACACAACCACAAATATTAAAATGACGAAATCAAACGGGGGGGGGGGCAAACAAGAAAATAATAAGAACCGTTTAATTAAAACAGAATATGATAACAAACAAAAAGAAGCAAAAAAGAGACTTACAGTTAGAAGAAAGTTGCGAGAAAAGTCCACTCGAGGGGCCAGCCAGGCCAGCTCGGCCTGCCCAGAGAAATCACGGAGGGAGCGGCAAAACCACCGGCTAGAGAACTCAGGTGGCAGTAAAATGGCTGACTCACCCTTCCAGGCGGTTCCATGGGAAGGACCGGAGAGACAGCAACCCCATCCGAACCTGGTCGAAGTCTTCTGCAGGAATGAACTGCGCAAATCCAGTCGAGTCAAAAGAAGCCCCACCTACCTGCGCGACTATGTCACCACGTAGGACTAAACCAAGAGGGGAGGGGTGTTCTGTATATAGAATAGCAGACTCCTAACACAGGATTCTGATTGGCTAAAAAACCTGAATGGATTGGTTCAATAAGGAACCAATCAAGAAACTGCTCAAAAGGCGGCAAAACTAAATACCACTGTTCATTGGCTACAAGCCGGCAGGCAAATCCCTATAAAAAGGCTGCCGCGGCTTGAGCCAATGTTCCATTTTCCCACTGCTGTATAGAATAAAGACTTTGTTGTTGGAACCCGGTCTACCTCGCGTTTTTCCGGACGGAACAAGGGTTATGTTTGACCTCAGTGGGCCGGAGTGGGTGTGGCCAAGATGGGAGTGGCCAGCTTGACATCACTCATGTTGGGGGTGCCTGTAGTGGCCTGAGCACTCTGCCAGCAAAAATGGACTTGGCGAGCTCCGTTTTCACCTGTGACAGCCTCCTGCAATCTTCTGCCAGTGAAAATGGAGCTCAGGAGGGCCATGGTTGGCCCGAGCTCCGTTTTCACTGGCAGAGGCACAGCAGGGCAGTTCTTTGCTGTTTCCAGGTGCCCCCCTTGGGCCAGATCTAAGCGCCCCATGGGCCGCGTCTAGGCCCCAGGCCTTGTGTTTGATGTCCCTGATCTGGAAGGACAAGACCTATAACAAACCTCACCTTTTTGAAATAATATTAAATCTGAGAAAATGAATAAATTATTCTACTAGTGGAACACATTTGAAAATGTGGAAGTTGTTCCTTTCACTTTTTTCTAAGAACAGTAATCTAGACTTTGCTGATGTTTTAATTTACTTCACGGAAGCATTTTTCATAATATTCCCTCTTCCTGCTTTCTACTTGTATTCGTTGTAGGAGAAAGATTGAATGCTATAATATTCCTTCCAAAGGAATTTGTGTGTTCTTTGGTGCTGTAACAAACCAGTTAGAGGAGAAGCATGTTCTTGTTCTGAGGTTCATCCTTTTTTATGAGAGAACAAACAAACCTACATCTCTTCTTCATTGGACCTGCTACTGTTTGTAACACATCGTGTCTCACTTAAGTTGAGGTCATTTGAAATAGCCTTTCCCAGCCTGACGCACTCTGGAATTATCAGAACTGCAATTCCAGGAATCCTAGCAGAGACTGAACAGTTATGTTGTGATTCAGTTCAGTTTCAAGTGTGTGAAATATGAAAACCATACTCAAAACTTAGCCAGATTTAAATAGTAAGAATCTATTCATACCCTCTTATAATCTATGTGCACACTTTGTATTTAATTAATTGGGATAGTTAATTGTGTATTTTATACTTGATTAAATTCATTTTAATTAAAAGTCTGTGGCTAGAAGAAAAGCAAATTATTTTAAAGATGACAACTGCGGGAATGAGGGGCTAATATAAAATAGTGGAAATTTTGATACCATTTTTTTCTCATGATCTCTGATTTTGGAATTCAGTTCCTGATACTACATTGAGAGGTCAAGGGTGACTCTGCAAAGGAAGACTATTTTTATTCTATGGAGGCAGGCATCTGTTTACTTTCTATCTACCTAGATATTCATGTTGCTGTTAAAAGCTTCTCCACCCCCGGCTCTAGTTCTTTGGAATAAATTCCTATCAAGGTTATACTTGTATTGTAATTAGATTTCCTAAGGTATAAAAAAGCACTAAAAACTCTTGTCATGGATTCCAGTGAGGAGGTTGCTTTAAAACAGGGGTCCCCAACTCTCCAGGCTGCAGCCCACTACCAGATCTTGAGCCCTTCGGAACCAGTGGGAGGTGTCATGCCTGTCCTAATCTGATTCAGAAAGGGAGGCCAAGCAGCTGACAGGGAGTGGGAGTGTGGCTCCATTGGCTATGGAAGAAATTGGGGAAGGGCACAGACCGGCTGGGCTGGGCAGAGCAGGGGAGAGGTAGAGAAAGGGAGAGGGAATTTGGAGGAAGACCCAGACCCATCCCCTCTTCATCCTAGGGTATGCAAGGAGGAATGCAGAAGGGAGCAACATGAGTAGCATGGCTTACAGGGGAGGAAAGGGCCCCGATTCCCTTCAGTAGCTGCAGCTGGGAACACAGTGTTTAAAAAGGAAAGCTGCGCACAGCAACTTGTTGGAAGCAAATTGTGAGTTATCTGTTATTGTCGAGACTTATCTGGGTTCCTGGCATCTTCCCAACTGTGTGCATTTTGTTGGCCTTTCAAGTCTGCAATCCTGCCCTGTCAAATTAATTGTTGCAGCGTGGTTTGTGTAGATTTTTATTTACAGTTTGTATGTACTTTGTTTTCGGACTGAATTTCCTCCACTTAAAGACTGTTCTTGGGAGAGTTTTTTCTCCAGCTGAAAGTAACTGGACATTGGGGGAAAAGTTGGATGTATTAAAGAGACTCTTCTTACTTATGCGACTGTGTTGCTTTTGTGCCATGCCCTGGATCATCACAGAGGGTGAGTGTACGTATTCATCCCCACTTGTGTGAGTGGCAGGCACGGACAAGTGTGTGCTCCATTTAATGAAGGGTGGGCAAGTGTGCCCACTGCTGATGCAAATGGAGCTGTGTGTGCACTTGCCTGCCACTTGTGTGGAACACCCTCCCCTGGGAAGTACAGAAAGCTAGAAAGATTGGGGAAGTCTGCTTTAAAACATAAATATCCAGTGGTGGGATTCAAAAATTTGAATTTTTGGGGGTGACTTGGTGGGCATGGTGTTGCATGGTGGACATAGCAGGGGAAATATACTGTAAAATCCCCATTCCCGCCCTACTCCAGGGGAAGGATACTGCAAAATCTCCATTCCCTCCCCACCCCACTAGCCTGCTTTCCAGCTCCATTCTCAAAAGAAGACCCAGCTGATCAGCTAGACTCGGGAGACAGAGAATAGATGGGGGCAGGGCCAGTCAGAAGTGGTATTTGCTGGTTCTCTGAACTACTCAAAATTTCCGCTACTGGTTCTCCAGAATTTGTCAGAGCCTGCTGAATACCACCTCTGTAAAGATCTATAATTTTGAATTAACTATAGGACTTAGAAGTCAGAATAACAGAGTTGGAAGGGACCTTGGAGGTCTTCTAATCCAACCCCCTGCTCAGGCAGGAAGTCCTGTACCATTTCAGACAAATTGTTGTCCAATCTTTTCTTAAAAACTTCCAGTGTTGGAGCAATCAAAACGTCTGTAGGGAAGTTGTTCCACTGATTAATTGTCAGGAAGTTCTTAGTTTTAGGTTGCTTCTCTCCTTGATTGGTTTCCATCCATTGCTTCTTGTCATTTTTTCGGGTGATTTCAAGAATAGGTTGACCCCTCTCTTCTTTGTGGCAGCCCCTCAAATATTGGAACACTGCCATCATGTCACCCCATTTTCACTAAACTAGGCATATCCAACTCCTGAAATCATTCTTTGTATGTCCCCTAATCATCTATGTTGCTTTTCTCTGTACTCTTTCTAGAGTTTCAACACATTTTTATATTGTGGCAACCAAAACTGGATGCAGTATTCTTAGTCTGGTTTTATTAGGGCATTACACAATGGTATTAAAACTTTGCACAGTCTTGATTTTAATTCAGCCTAGGACCATGTTAGCTTTTTTTGGCAGCTGCAGCATATTGCTGTCTCATATTTAAGTGATTGTCCATTAGGACCCCAAGATCCCTCTCACAGGTTGTGATCTACTTTATCAAATGCCTTACTGAAGTCCAAGTAAATTATATCTTTTTAGTTATGATTTTGTTTGCTTCTAGGTGTTCATAGATTAATTGCTTGATTATCTTTTCCAGAATTTTTCCACATATTGATGTAAGGCTGATAGGTCTGTAGTTTCCTGGATCCATTTTTTTTCTTTTTTCTTTATTTTGAAGATGGGGACTACATCAGCTGTTTTCCTGTCCTCTGGCAGTTCCCTATTGCTCCAAGATTTTTGAAAGATCTCAATGGCTCTGAGATCATGTCTGCCTGTTCCATCGATACCTTGGGGTGTAACCCATCTGGTACTGCTGATTTGAACTCTTCTAGGATGAACAGGTGCTCTCTTACCATTTTCTTGCCTATTTTAACTTGCATTTCTAATCTGTTTTTACAGTACTGTTTTTGATAGGCTGGGCTGGTTTTTTTCCCCCTTTTGTGTAAAGACAGATACAAAAATGAGTTAAGCAGTTCTTCTTTCTCCCAATTGTTTGTCATCTTCTTCCCATTTTCTCCCATCAATGGACCAATAGTTTCCTTGACTTTCTTACATGTTGAAAGAAGCTTTCTTTGAGTTATTTTTTACTTTTGTTGCCAGCCTTAGTTCATTTTGAGCCTTAGCTTTCCTGATTTCATCTTTGTAGGCTCAGGCTATTTGCCAATATTTTGCCTTAGTTATGTGCCCCTCTTTCCACTTTTCATACTTGTCCTTTTTGTCTTTCAATTTATCAAAGAGTTCTTTGTGCAGTCATACTGGTTTCTTTTGAGAGCTGTTTTTTTTTTTCTTCTTCATTGGAATTGTACTAGACTGGGCTTTTATAATCTCACTTTTCAAAATTTCTCAAGCTTCTTGGATTGTTTTCCCCTTGAGAATTGTCATCCATGGAATCCTTCCCAAATTCTCTCTTAGTTTATTGAAATAAACTCTTAAAATCCAAGACTCTAGTCTGACTTTATTGTGTTGCTTGTGCTTGAATAATGTTGAATTCCAATATTGCATGATCACCTCCACTCTCAAGGTTCCTATAACTTCAACACCTTCTATTATTTCATCTCTGTTAGTGAGAATTAAACCCAATATGGCTGACCCCCTAAGTTTTCATCTCTACCTTTTGGAAGACAAAGTTGTCTGCTAGATTTCAGACAAGTGATTGTTCAGTCTCTTAAAAATCTCCAGTGATGGAACACTCACAACTTCTGGTTATTTGTTCTCACTGTCAGGAAATTTTTCCTTAGTTCTAGGTTGCTTCTTTCCTTGATTAGTTTCCATCCATTGTTTCTTTTCTTGCCTTCTGGTGCATTGAAAAATAGGCTGACCCCCCCCCCCTTCATTGTGGCAGCCCCTCAAATATTGCAACACTGTTATCATATCACCCCTCGTCCTTCTTTTCACTAGATTAGAAATTCCCAGTACCTGTAGCTGTTCTTCATATGTTTAGGTCCCCAGACAACAAATAACCTTTTTGTTCTCCTCTGTACTCTTTTCAATCTCAGCATCTTTTTTATAATATGGTGACCAAAACTGGATGCATTATTCTAAATGTGATCTTACTAAGGCTTTATAAAGCGTTACTAATACTTGATTCTATTCCTCTGTTAATGCAATTGGCTTTTTTGGCTGCTGATGCACACTGCTGGCTCATATTTAAGTGATTGTCCACTAGATTCCAAGATAATATTAGATGCCAATATAATATTATTATATACAATACAGTATAACACAATACAATACAACACAATGCAGCACAGCACAGCACAATACAGTATTATTAATATCTAACAGTAACATTAGATGTCTACTAGGATTCCAAATCAATATTAGATGCTAAGATATGCTGCATTTGTATAATAATTAGCAGATGTATGCATGGCTAGAATTGGCTAGAACTGAAAGTTGGAGTTCAGAAAAATATATTTTCACTTGTTCATTTGAAACACTGTCTTATCAGTGGGGGGACAGAATTTTTCCTTTTTATGTAGAGAACAATTAGAAGCTGTAAATTGTATTTGCAAAGCTTAGCTGCAAACAAGACTACTTCAGCTGTTTTATCACTAGTTTGAACAAACAAGTAAAAAATATCCACACTTTTGCAATGCTGTTCTTCTGCATTCTTTCAACCAAATCCTTCAAATTCTTAAAAATATTCCACTAAAAGTACTGCACAAAGTGTATCAAGGCAGCAAAGCATCCCTCCATGAAGTCATTCAGTGGCTGCATTATTTGGAAGGCTCACGCAATTGCCTTGAAGAGGTATGTATGAACCCAGACTTTTCCACTTGGACAACAGAAACGGTTTTAATGCTCATGCCAAACAAGCATTTGCAAACCCATCTCCGTCACCCCACCCCATGTTTTTAAAGGCTTTGCACAGCTTTGTGCATGATTTTGTTAATCTTCTGGAAACCTACATTATGCAGTACATTGCACAATGATTTGAAGAACTAGTGTGGCTAAGGCACAAGGCTAGAAAGCAGGAGACTGTGAGTTCAAGTCCCACATTAGCCATGAAAGCCAGTAGATGACCTTAGGCCAGCCACTATCTCTCTATCTCAACTCAACCAACCTCAGAGATGTTATTATGGAAAAAAAGAAAAGGTGGAAGGAATATTAGGTATGTTTGCCACCTTGAGTAATTTTGAAAGTAATAAAGGCATAAATTAAATAAATAAATTGTTTTTGTTCCTGAATGCAATATATAGCAACTTATTGGTAATAACCACTATTAATAACCTTGATTTACAAATCTTGAAACTGAAACATCTGACCTGATGTTTGGATTAGTTATTTCTTGTCCCTGGTAACATCTTGTCTAACGAGCAGTTGTCAAGAATTTATGTGACACTTTCTTTGCTGTGAACAAGCAAAGCTTTTGCCTTAACTTAAATATGTTTGGTTTTTCTTTTCACAGATTTAACACAATTTTTTTCTTTTCTATTTTATAGACAGGTGCCCTCATTTTTAAAGGGGTATCTGAAAGTTCTAGCCTACAATTGCACACCTACTTGGAAATAAATCCTACTTAACATAAGGCCTCTTATTTCTGACATAGGATAACATTGCTTTGTCCAATGGTCAAAATAAATGGAATGGTTCTTGCACATTGTAGTTCTTCCAAATCAAATTGTACCCTGCATTTCTTGTTTAGAAAAGCCACAAACTGTATCTACCCATACACTTTCAGGGAGCTGTGATGCAGGAAATAAGAGAACGGAGATCAAATGGGCAGGTAACAGTGCACTCTGTCTGATTTTATTATGTAGACTTGTCCTTATAGTTCTGCAGTCGCTGTCAAACAACAGCATGTATTTCCACAATATGTATTATAATACTGGCATGGAAATAATCCTTATTTGCTTCTTCTTAAAGTGAACAGCAAAGGGACAAGTAAAGCTGTGTTTGCTATGATTTCTTTGGCAAATCATGTGCATGCTGGAAAAAAAGCAATCTAACCTCTAGCCGCTAATCATCTGTTCAGAAAGAGCCTTTGCTCAAATGCTCCTGGAAGTTGGCCCCCTGCTTTTTCTTCTTCCCATTTCTTATGTGCAGACTTCACCCAGTGACCTCACTACAGTGCTAGAAAGAACAAGTGAGACAGAATGTTCTGTGAAAATACACCAATGCTTATTAGACTTCATACCTGGATCCAGCGAGCCTTACAAATGCTTGTTTCCAAATTTTTGTAATCAGACTATTTAACAAACAGGAATCATCTCTGGTTTTCTAAGCAGTGTATGGAGACATGATGTGCTTGATGCATCACAGAGAATGATGTAATTACAAGAGTTAGCATTAAGTGCTTCCTTGCAGTTTAACATTCTCCAATTCTTCTTCCCTGGTTCAAAGCCATATAATGCCTGTATTTTCCAATGAGTGAGAAACATACCACTTCTCTGTTTTTATAATCTAACTTATGCACCTCTCCCTGCCTCATAAAGATTTTGGAGCATTACGTATTTGTTCCACTTAGTTTTTTTAAGTTAGTGTACAGGAGTTACTTAACTTTATTGATTGGCTTCATGTAACATGTTAAGCTATAATGTGGTCTGCCTATTTGTGACTTAGAATGTTGCATGAACCCAGACAATGGTGACTTAATCAACTTCACTTAAGCAAAACATGGCTTAGTGATCAGTACCAAGGATTTTAGTAAAGCCCATGCCCCACTGCACCAGCGGATGCAAAGAGGATGTAAAACGGACAAAAAAGCTTGCCATCCATTGGAAAATGCTATGCATCCGTTGTGTACTCAACTGTCACTGCATATGATGTTTCATGAATTAGCGCTCTATCTATGCAGCCATTCAACATGTCATACTACTGGGCTAATTCATTCTGTTCAAAAAGTATTTAGAGCTGCACAAAACTTTTTTGAGCGGGTTATGAACTTTCTGCCTAACGTATCAATGTACATTCTGCGCCACGATACACCATATGGGCAACATAAACGCTTTGCTACATCGTCCGTTGTCATAACATTAACACGCCTGCCGCTGATACTCCTCTTTCGGGCATCCATCTGGAAGCATTTCTACCGTCAACCGTCACATCCGCATGCAAGCTCAGAAAATGGAAAGAGTGGACGAAGCGAAAAGTGTAACTACCAGAACGTCACGTCATCAGGTGCACTATGTAGCGTAAAGAACGGATAATAGATACAGGTATGTAAGTCGGAGATGCATCCCATAATAATTCAAAGCATTATGTAATAAATCGTGGATCAATGAATTATTTGTTATGGGTGACGTTATTTCTCTGATATTTTGGATAGTCTTGGAGTATTTGGTCGC